>JARVZY010009529.1:0-29872 GCA_030686995.1 Artemisia argyi
GTTAGGGTTTACATGAACACCACCAAACTCTCAACCAGCACCCATATAACTCAACATAATAATGATAAGATTGATACAATGAGGATTATATAAGTGTTAAACCAACTATGGATCAAATAAATAAGCAGCGATCTCAGATCCTTAAAGTCGATTTAAAAGAGAAAAAAAAAACGATTTAGAAAACCCTAAGAAACGATTAATCAATAATCACAAGAACAAGTGGATTAAGCACCGAAATTGATAAGTTTAATGATAAACACGAATGCTAGATCAAATAAACATACAAATCGAAGCAAAAAACACAAGATACTAATGAGAATTGAAAAGTCGATTAAGTGTTGTAAGGGTTTAAAAGAATCGCCAAAGAGGAATATCGTTTAGGGTTACATTCCACTCTGGAAGACTTGTTCTCTTTTAGTTTGTGCATGCATCAAGCATGTTCTTTTAAGTGTTACTTTAATTTACCACCTTTTTCTAATAAAAAAGTTACATATAGTGACACCTATTTTGTGTCACTAATAGGTCTATCAAAAACAATATTTTATGTAGTGAAATATTTAGTGTTATAGATTACGTATTTAGCTCTTTATGATATGTCATATATAATGATTCCCTAATTTTGTAATGTTGACGACTAGCCAATCAAGGGTTGTTTTCGTTTTTTGCTAGATATCAATGAGTGTGAACGAACGGAGGATTTTCCATGCTATGGAACTTGTATTAATAAGCCCGGGAATTACACATGCAAATGTAAAAAAGGGTTTTCTGGTGATGGAAAGATTCCAAATGATTGTCGTCCTAAACCATTCAATGTGCTCGGACTTTTGATAGGTACAGTATTTACTAGTTCCCTTGACTCGTAAAAATAGGTATTTAAAATAACAAAACGACGAAACTTTTTACGAGCATAGAGATGTTGAAAATGAGTATTCATTGAATATTTCTTGAGTTTTATACATAAATTTTAACCATAGTCATAAGAACTATTGCTAACAAAATCCAATCAGACATTGGAGAACTACTCTATCTAGTATTTCCTATTGGCACACCTCATAAAAGCAAATTTTTTACTAACGGAATATATTTCAAAAACACTTATGAAACAAAGGATGTATAAAGACACACTTTTACTATTGATATATATTTCAAAGATACTATTGAAACCAAGGATGTATACTATATTTACCGGGTCATTTGACCTTTTACCCAAAAAAAAACCAAGGATGTAAAGTATTTGTAATGTATATGTGCCGCTCATCACGTACATGTAGTTTTTATTTTTATTTATAATTATGTATATAATTCCCTTTCAAAAAAATCCCGCACAGGTATGGGGATGCTTGGATTCCTAGCATCACTGACGGGATTATCAGTGTTGTACTTTATGGTCAAGAAAAGAAAGATAGCCAAGCTACGAGAAAGGTTCTATGAGCAAAATGGAGGTACATTGTTGGAAGAGAAATTAAAAACCTCAAGTGGTATTGGTGTCGGTTTCATGAAAGTTTTTCAATATCAAGAGCTAAAAGAAGCGACGAACAATTATGCAAAGGATAGAATTATTTTTTTGGGTAAAAGGTCAACGACCCGGTAAATATATTACTCCAAAAAACGTTTAAGTACAACGGATACGGGTGAATCCCATATCTCAGCCCGTTACATAGGTGAAAAGCTTACATAACAAGATACTTCCTATGTTCTAAACAAGAAAAAACAAGCCATTAATCACATGAAACTACTTCCTACGACTTTGGAGATTAACACCATAAATGGCATTAAGAGCATCCAATTCCCCTGGAAGATCATAAGTGTGCTTCGAATAATCATCATAGTCATACACATCTTCACGCTCATGACCACCACCAAAAAGATTTGCTGATTCGTCAAACGTGTTAAGAACCTCATCCTCATCGCTTTCAGAAACCTCAACCACACCCACCTTAAAAAATGGGTTAGTCCTCTTAGTGACAGAGGTAGACGGAATAGGATGACCAGCATCATCCACAAGAATAGCTTTCCCATCGATCAGTAACTCTTCAATCTTACTAATTTTCTCAGCAATAGGAGTAGATCCAACTTCCATAGTTCCCATTGAATCACTCACAAGTGGTTCTTGCATAACACTCACAAGAGGGACTTGTGATGTAGTACCAGTCTTAACCAACGCATCATTATTAACTTCCCTTGTATTGCCAGCATCTACATCCATGTTAGTAACAACCGTAGGAATACCAAATCCATCAGTATCAACCATATTAAGAGCATCAAACTGATTAGATGTAGTGATCTTTACTCCACTCGTACTAGCCATATCAGAAGCCTTCTTCTTACTGACATTAGCTTTCTTTGGTTCTGGAAGAGTCTTTTTGGGCTGATATTCAAAATGCTTACCCACCACAGGTTTGGTAAAACCTCCTCGACCTGGATTCGAACCAACTTGCTTACCCTTCTTCTTATTGTTAACTGGCTGGAACCCATCACTTACGTTCTTAGTAGGTTGAGCATTCGGAATGACAACCTTAGGTCAGTCATTCAAAGTATGTCCAAATACCTTACATTGATCACAGCGAGGCGGTTTCCACTCATATTCGACCCGGATCATCTCAATAGTTGAACCCATACCATCAAGTAGAGGAATCTCAACAGTGAGACTGTCCTTAAGTACCTCATCTGACTTTACTTCAATCATACACCTAGCAAAGCTACTCCGGCCCCAAGATTCCTTGCACATTTGACTAGTAAATGCATCTAACCTTTTGGGATTCCTAATCACAGTAGCAAGGAGGCTAAGCCCGTCATTAGAGAACATAGCTAAAGGAACATCATGGAATTTAACCCACACCGGAATGTTAGTCAAATCCTCTTTAAGCAAGTTTGTGTTCAATGTCCATGGTTTAAGAATAATAGGAACATTACGAATCAACCAAGGACCATTATCAAGAACATCATCGACACCTTTCTTCGAGTTAAACTTGAAGAAAAAGAAACCCTTAGCATTCATCATAACCTTTTGTAAACCATACTTAGACCACGCATTACGGACATAATAATCAACAACAGGAAAAGCCAGGCGTTGACCAAGGAAGTATCCGTAAAGAGTATTCTCAAACCTCATGTTCACCTCTTCCACTACTTTCAACGTCAACATCATCCTTCTTTTTACTGCATTCTAACCTCCGAAAATTAGACACGTGTTTCAGGGAATCATTAGAAGCAACACCCACATAAGAAACCGACTTAACTCCGTTACCACTAGTAGTATCATGTAGACTCGTAGGCGGAGTTTTAGTACCATTCAACTCAGAAGATGAAGCCATATTAGCAATATCACTATCAATTTTATTCATTGCTTCATCAAACTTCTTATTCGCATTAGCAAATAATTGCTCCATATTAGGCTGTTTTGAACCATGAGAGGACTGCTCCAAATCATCCAAAACAACCTTATCGTTACCCTTGTTCACGCTATCATCCAAAACATCAATATCAACCATTGGAACACTAGCAACCTTCTTACCAAGCTTAGGATACACAAATCAAAAAAAAAAAAAAAAATCAAACCAGCAGCATGCATTCGATACCAAAAAAGAGAAGAAAACCCTAATCTTAGCGATTAGGGTTTATAGCAATTAAAACCAAAACACTAACCACCCACCATTAAAAGATCGATCAATAATGTATAGGAATGGATAGATAGCGATCAGTAATGTATCGGTACAGAAAACACAAACAAAACCCAAAGAACCCTAAAAACCGACCCAAGAAATCGACAGAAAACCTTGTTCGAATCACTCCAAATCTGTACGAGAATCAATAAACACGGATGTAAATCAATACCAAGGACAAATAGAAGCGAGAAGAACGAAGGTTAAAGGGAGATTTGATGGTGCGATAAGAGAAGAACGATTAGGGGCTGTTTGGGTTTAGTGTCGCCAGAGAGAAAAATGATTAGGGGTTTTTTTGTTAAGAAATTCTTGCAGAGGATAGAATTCTTGGCAGAGGAGGTAATGGCATTGTTTACAAGGGAATTCTACCAGATAATTGTGTGATAGCAATCAAGAAGTCGCAAAGACTGGATCAAGGACAAAGGGAACAATTTATAAATGAAATGGTAATTCTTAACCAAATTAAACACCAAAATGTGGTGCAACTTCTAGGATGTTGTTTGGAAACTGACGTTCCATTACTAGTTTATGAATTTGTCCCTAATGATACTCTTCATCATCACATTCATAATGGAAAAAGTGAGATTGGGAGATTGTCATGGGTAAATCGTTTAAGGATAGCACATGAATCAGCGGGTGCACTTGCTTATCTTCACACAAATGTCAGAATGACCATCATACATAGAGATGTCAAGTCTACTAACATCTTGTTGGATGAAAAATACACCGCAAAAATAGCGGATTTTGGTGCATCGAGGTTAGTCCCTTTGGGTCATGATCAAGTCACTACACTAGTTCAAGGGACATTCGGGTACTTGGGTCCTGAGTATTTTCATACAGGACAACTAACAGATAAGAGTGATGTGTATAGCTTTGGAGTGGTTCTTGCTGAACTAATAACAGGGCAAAGACCACTTAATATGGAAAGATGTCTTGAGGATAGAAATCTTGCAACATATTTTGTCAAGGCAAAGAAAGAAGATCGATTACATGAGCTACTTGACCGAAAAATGGTAGAGGAGGCAACTGATGAGCAGTTAAAAGCAGCATGTGATCTGGTATACAGATGCCTTAATCTAGTAGGCGGGAATAGGCCTAGCATGAAAGAAGTGACTATGGAGCTTGAATCGTTAAGGAAGCGTGACGACAAACATCCTTGGATTCATCAAGAAAGCTACAATGAAACGAGTAGCTTAATAGGTGAACATGAAGAGCCTGACCTTTATACTGTTCCTCAAGGGGAATACGGTTCTAGCAGTATGGGAACAGAAGAAATAATGTTGCAAGTACAAGACCCTCATTGATAACTTTAGGAATGAACCAACCTTTTCTATACATGCCATTAATTCCTTTTTGCATGTTTCTAGTGTCAAACAATGTTTGTGTGTGTGTATTATACAGTACTTTACCGCTTATAGGTCAATTATGTTACTTCTAATATGTGTAACTAGAAGTTCCAAGTACAAGATTTATATGTTTGGTAGATTAATTTCCAATCTTGTAAAAATCCTGGTTGAATAATTTAACTTCTAAATCTATGTTATAATTTTTTTGTCTAGTATATTAACGACAATTTGCGGCGCTCTTTAATCATATGGCTGTGGTTAGGCTTCCATGTTCCTGCTATTGTTATTACCCTCTTAGAACTTTTTAAGACACACATCTTCTACGTTTTGCACATACTACATGATAATTTACTAAAAAGGTGTGCAATCCGACATCTTTCATTTAGGTAAATCGTTCTCCAGTAAGGAATGACAAACTAGCTTGCAATAGAAATTACGAACATGTATATAACTATAGCACTGATGCGAGTTTTGTAGACCTCACAAGGAAGTTTTACAATCCTCTAGACAGTGCACCTAACCGTTGTAGTATAGTATAGGTAAGTCTGGAGGATTGATCTTTCTTTAAGGAAATAGTCTCACAATAGTTGTGGAAAGGTCAAGATGAATGATGAGATAGGTCTAGAGGTAAATGATGCTTCTTTTTGTATTTTTAAATTTTATGAAAAGAAATTAAAAATCTCGGTTTTGAATCAAGTAACCCAAAACTAATTAAAAAAAACTAAAATAAATAAAAATAAACGGAAAAGTAAATTTGATAACTACTTATGATAGGGAAAACGTGTTCATTTATATTTAATTACTCTCTAGTTATCTCCAACTGATTTGTTGAATTGTCACGTCCCTGTTTTAGTTGAAGCGATGTATTCCTTAATATTGGTCGTGGGGAGGTACCGAAGTCCCCAACTCTATGAATCTGTGTCTCCCCTATATCACTTAAAGTCTATTAAGTTCTCTAGGATCTACAAACCGTAATTCACGCAATAAATACAATGAGAAAAACTAATAGTGCACTCTACGGTTGCGTTTTCTAATACGTTCAAGCTAGTTACGTATAAGTGGTCAGCCAATTTTGTTTGCATAATGCGAGATAATCAACTAAACAAAAGACAACAAATCAATATTCAACAACTAGGTTTCACTAGATCTAAGCAAACACAAATAAACTTAAGCTAACATGTTAAAGAAAAGAAAAGATAAACATATAATCACACAATACATAGACATATCGAATGATTAAAGGTATACTTATCTTTATTGAAACATGAAGTTAAAGGGCTCTAAAAGCCTTACAAAAGCAGTAAAAATCGTCTAGGATTTTCCTCTCCAAAAATGTTACATTTAATAAAAAGAATTCGAAAAATATATATAGATTTACATTGGTGACGGCGTCACTTTATGGATAGGACGCCATCAGCTCGCCTTGTTCTAGGGTTTCGTCTTGTGCAAGTCACCGTTATGACGACGTCAAGACTGATTTAAAGCCATCACATGATAAACCATCTAGTCCATCTCTTGTTAGCTTAAAATGTGAATCCCATCTTTAATTAACACCTGACGGCATCATGTTATAATATCTTCAAATTATTCTGAGGCGTCACTTGGTAGCTTTCCACTACAAATCCTACTTGATTAACAAATGATGGTGTCACGTTGTAGCTTGTAACGCCGTCAAACTCCTATGTTTGACAGAATTTTGCGACTTTGTCATTTTCTTCACTTTTCATCCAAATATGCCCTAAAAGTGCCAATTTTCAGAATTCTCGTCCCAAGTACATAAAATACAAAAAGAAATGATTTGAGGCAATATTTGATTATATTTGTACAATTTTGGGATTTGCTTGTCCTCAAGTAAATATGCTTTTATCCGAATCAATTTACAAGTTATGGGTCAATTAACATTAATATAAAAGTATGTTAGCATTAAAGAATTATATTAGAAAGTGATGGTCATTCTCATAATTTGTAACGTTGTAATGTGTTGTAGGTTTAGTAAAAGAAAATTCAATGGGCTATGGTCTTGGTAAGTTATTACTTTAAATAGAAAGGTTTCATAAGCCTTAGTTTTGTGTCGTAACCAAGCCCATTAGCCAAAGCCCATGCAAGCCCACCATCTTTCTAAACACTATAAATACCCCATCCATCCTCACTTTGAAGGTTGGATCTTGGAAGGGTTGCATAGTGTGTGTAAGGTTATATTTCATTAATAAATATCTCTTTCTCTCACTACACTCTCTCTCTAGACTTACGCAAGATACATAAGTGAAATGGTTAGTTCTATGGTCTTACAAGTGGTATCAATCGCCTAGAGATAATATTAGGTTGTTTTAGATAGTTTTTGGGTGAAAAATCTCGGATTTGGGGCTGTTTTACGAATCTGTATCGAGTAAGACAAGTGTTTATCGAGTAAGGGAGTGGATTTCTAGGGGAGTTATCGAGTAAGCTACTGCTGTATCGAGTTAGGTCACTGTTTTATCGAGTAAGGGTATCGAGTTAGAAACTATATCGAGTTAGAAACTATATCGAGTAAGATATATCGAGCAAGGTATCGAGTAAGGAATATCGAATAAGGTCTTCTTTATTTGGCGAGTTAGCCTATTAGCGAGTTAGCTAACAACCCTTATCGTTTATCGAGTAAGGTTTTCTTTCTTCTACCAAGTAAGAGGGAACTATACTTTGTTGACAATTGTTTATCGAGTAAAGAAAAGTTATTGAGTAATCAATCATTATCGAGTAACAAAAACTTATCGAGTAACAACTTATCAAGTATCAACTTATCGAGTAACCAAGTATTTTCGAGTAAGGTTTTGCAAGTTGTTTTTTATCGAGTAAGACAACCTTTCCTAAGAAACAATCCGAATTCGTATTTCATACTTCACCAAAAACATCTAATTTACAACAACAACCTTTGTTATCTTTCAAAAGATCCTCAGAACAACTTTTCACTTAGAATTGAATCCATGGCAACTCAACAAGATATTCATGCTGCCGGTGCCGAAAACCGACCTCCCATGCTGTCAAAGGGTGGTTACTCACAATGGGCTAGTCGTATGATGCGCTATTTTAAGAGCAAACCAAATGGAAAACTCCTTGTTAAATCCATTTTGGAAGGACCATTAAAACCACGTGAGATACTAGACCCTGGTGATCCAAATGGAACCCCCCAGTACAACCTTTCTACAGATATCAGACAGAGGCTGACTACACTGAGGAAGACAAACAACATATTGTAGCTGATGATCAGGCGTTTCATCTCGTCGTTCTTGGTCTACCAGAAACAACTTATGCAACTGTTGACAGTGAAAGAAGTGCTCATGCAGTCTTGGAAAGAGTCAAAATGTTAATGTACGGAACAGACATCGGGAAACAGGAAATGGAAACACAATTGCTCAAAGAACTTCGCAAGTTTACTTCAATTCCTGGTGAATCCATAGATTCGTACTATCTTCGGTTCAGTAAGATCATGAATGACTTATCCGGACACAACCTATCACAGACGAACATTGTTAATAACACCAACTTTCTGAATGAGTTACAACCTAAATGGGGAAGATACGTCACTCTTGTTTAATAACACCAACTTTTTGAAGCAGAATCAAGCTGAGGCAAATGAAGTAAGAGTCGAATTACTAGCTAAAAAGCATGATCCTCTCGCACTCATTGCTGGTTTATTTGTTTTTATTTGTTTCTGTATGTATTTTTCATTCTTATTATTCATTGTTCATGTCTCAAATGAATTTGAGAAAATGTTTTATTTTGTTTTTAACTTTGTCTTAATTATATATAAATGTATTTTGCAAAAATGTAAATGTAAGGGAAGCTCATATTTGTTTTATAGAATGAATTGAACATGAATAATAATAATGAGATATGAATGTACATATTAGTATTTGTTTGAGTCAAATGCTTGTATCAAGTCATAATGGATGTTTTGCAGGAATTCCAGGTCTTAAAATACATGGTTTTCTAGAAATTTTCCGGAAACAAAAGATAAAAATTTTGTTAGGTACATTTTGATGGCGTCAGGTGTTCAACCTGACGACGTGAGGACCAATTTTCTAAAAAATTTTCCAGGTTTTGTTTTTCTTCCTGAATTGTAAAGTTTCGTAAAATCTCAAATTTTTGAACTCCTAGAATCTGCAAACATTTATTTTGCAAACATTATATCTTTATTTATTTTCTAGGATTTACTTTTATATATGGTATACCCCCGATTTTAAGCGAGGGTTCGTGTTTGTTTTCTTTGTTACTTACATGTTATATTAGACAAGAAGATGATTATATTTTAGGAGTGAAGCGTTACATGTACATTTTCTTAGAGGAACATTTAACCATGTTAGCACATTTTCCATACCGAGTAAATCAGGGGAGTACTAGTTTCTTTCATTCTCATCCATTTTTACTTCTACATCTTTTAATTGAACATTCGAGACAATGTTCGACTTAAGTGTAAGGTGGTAAATTGGGATACCTTAAAAACTACAACTTTGCTTAATTTTTATTTTGTTTAATAGTAGATGTGTAATAAAACTGAAAGAGATATTTGTTAGGGTAATTTTAGCATCAAATTTAAAAAATTTTGCAACATTTAGGAGTAAAACTTTAGTCTTAATAAGCGTCTCTGATGAGGTGAAAAATGATCCGTTTTTAGGGGGTCATTTAAGCCGGAATTGGAATTTATTTGATCAAATATTGTCCTAAATCGTTCCTCTTGTGATTTTAGGTACTTTGGGAGTGAAAACTAGAAAAGGAAGCATTTTGGATATTTTTTGAGCATAAAAGTGAAGAAACGGCAAAGTCTTAATTTTACTTGGTGGGAACAGTAGATGACGGTGTCAAGAGCAAAATGAATGACGGCCCAGAGAAAACGTGACGGCATCAGAACAAGGGCGTCAAGAGTAAAAGTGGTGACGGCCAAGAGCAGAAATACACATGACGGCGTCACATCTGGATCTAGGCAATCCGAGAAGATTTTTTGCGGCGAGATGACGGCGTCAGAACTTTCCTCTTGACCCCGTCACCTCATGAAATCTATATAGACTTTTCTAATTTTCATTCATTAAAAGAGGAACTTTTGTGGAGAATTTTAGGGTCGAACCTAATAAACCCTAGCTCGTTTGTAACAGTATTTTCAAGGGTTTTCACCCCTTGAAACCCTTCATGTTCAATTGAGATAAGTATCCTTTCAATTTATTCAGTATGTCTATGTGTTGTTTGAATATATCTTACGCTTGTCTTAATCTTAACATGCTAGGCTAGATCTTTTGTGTGTTTGCTTAGATGTAATGAAACCTAGATGTTGATTATAGGTTGATTGCTTGTTTATAGTTATAATGGATGAATGATTTCAATGTTAGGCTTAAGAAAACTAGCAGATCTCCATTGTGTAACTTGCTTGAACATCTTAAGAAACATGAACCGATGTGTACTAGGTTTTTATGGTTATATTTAATGCATGAGCGAATTCTAGTGATCCCATGTTATGAGCTTCTTGCAGGCTCGACATAGGAGTGAAGTAGGAGCTTATAGAATTAGGGAAGTAAGTACGCTACCCCATGATTGGTATTAAAGAATATAACCCGTCATCCACGCAACTGTAACAAGTAATTAACCTGTAAAAGATATCTAGGGAGTAGTGAAATCTAAGTAAACACAATTCTCCCATATATTGTTCACACCACTAGTTTAATTAGCTTTATTTTCATTTTTGTTATTTTATTTTGATTGCATCTTAGTTATTGGGTTAGTTGACTAGCAACTAATTCCGCCTACTATTCTAAAACCCGAGATTTTTATTTGCTTTTATAAAATATAAAAAATACAAAAAGAATCATCCCTCACATCTAGACCTAGTTTTTAGGCTTTCTAATCCTAGCGACACTATTTCTGAGTTGAACGATCAATCCCCCGGTACTTGTCACTATACTATACTACAACGATCAGGTACACTGCCTAGTGGGGGTGGTATGCTTTTCGAGATCCCTCGAGAGGTAAAGCCTGGTGCAATTCTCACGCATCAAGTTTTTTGCGCCGCAGCTCGGGGAATAGTTATTCTCTAGGTTAGAATTTCTTTTTATTAGGTCTACTTGCTAGATTCCTTTCTAGTAAGATTTTTTTTTTTTTTTTAGGTTTTCTTTAGTCTATCTTATTTCTTTGTTTCCTTTGTTCGTAAACTATCTCGATGAATAACAATAACATTGATCGTTTGATTCCTGTTATTCGTGTTTTTCGTCGCATGATTTTCCAAATGCCCATCCCAATCCCTTTGACAATAATTTTGAAATGGAGGAGTCTGACCATGATGATGACCATAGGGCTAGTCCTTTTTACTATTCAGACTCCGATGAGGATCTAGACGACGGTGATGTGATTAATGAGGATAGAATGGAAGATGAAGTGAACCCTCTTAGGTATGTTGACCCTAGAACAAGGATTGAGTGCGATAGCTCATTCAATATGCAATTCCCTTGTATGATTGGATTTAGGAGCTTTAATGCCTACCTTAACTCATCTCTCCCAATGAACATAATCTCGCATAGTGAATATAATAAAATCATGGTAGATGAGTTAGAATACAAAGGAGATAATGTTATAGCTAGGGCAATGTCATTGCATGTATTTGTAGGAAGCTTTTTTTATCTTGTCAAGTTCATGGTTATGGAGAATCTAGGAGAATTTATCGATAATAAGTTAACCCAAGTTGTGTTTGGGAAACATTTCAAAAGGTTGACCAACCTTGATGAAAAACTTATGGAAGGGTTAATTACATTCTCGGACAGGGATGAAAAATTTGTCTATCAAATGCCCCGTGCACACCCTAGGTTCAAGGATTTTTCCATGGAGAAGTGTAGTAGGTATCCGCCCCTAGAAATGCTAAGTGAGAATGATAAAAGAAAAGGGCTTAAATATACTCATGAGAAAAATAAAAGGTATTATCGTAGATGTTTAGAGTTAAGTGATGATTATAAGAAAGATGAGGCGACTATTAGATGGCTCACCCTCGGTTATGAGAGCATAAGCGACACACGATAGCCCATGACCTTGAGTCTAGCTACAAGACTCGTAAATAAAGAAAAACGCTTCTTGGGAGGCAACCCATGCTTTGTGTGATTTTTAATTTGTTTGATTGTTATTTGTTTCCGTATGCATGCTTTATTTTTATTGTTGGTAGATCATGTTTCAAAACTAAAATGGTGAAAATACTTTATTTTGTTGTTTGGCTTTGTCTTAACTTCATCCAAAGGTATTTCACAAAAGATAAGTGTAAGGGGAAACCCCAAATATGTTTTTAAGAAACAAAACTCGATCATGATTCTCCACAATATTAAATGAACATGTATATTCGTATTTGTTAGAGTCAAATGCTTGTATCGAGTCATAATGATGTTTTGCAGGATTTTCCAGGAAGTAGGACAAAGTTTTTCCAGAAATTTTCCGGAAACTTGACATAAGAATTTCTGCAGGTCACTTCTGACTGCGTCAGGAAGAAATTCCTGACGGCGTCACGTGTAAAAATCTGGAAATTTTGCTAGTTTTGTTTTTCTAACGGAGTCTTAAAGTTTTTGTTAATTCTTTAGTTTTATAATCTCCAGGAAATCTGTAAACATCATTCCACAAGCATTATATCTTACATTGTTTTCTAAGATTTGTTAGCATATATAGATTGCCGCCGATTTTACGCGAGGTTGCCTTGTTTGTTTTCTCAGGTTTAATAGGTTATGTTTGACAAGAAGATGATTTATATTCTTGAAGGGAAGCTTTGATTGTTCATTTTCTTAGAGGAAGATCTAACCTGGTTACCATATTATCCATACCGAGCGAATTAGGGGAGTATTTGATTTCATTCTTTTTACCTATTTCACTTTTACAATCTTTAATTGAACATTGGGGACAATGTTCATCCTAAGTGTAAGGGGAGGGTAAAATAATGATACCTCATAGGACACTCTTTCGCTTGAGTTTATTTGTTTGATGGTAGATGTGTAATAAAACTATGAGAAATATTTGTTAGTGTAATTTTAGCGCCAAATTTAATTTTTTTTACAACATTTAGGAGTGAAACTATAGCCATAGCAAGCGTCTCATGGATAGGAGTCGTATGACTAGCACAAAACCGTACCATTCAGAAAAATTTTTCACCCAAATATGTGAGGTTCGCCTTTAGATTTGATAGTAAAAGCATTTACTATTAGTGATTATGAGTGTACCGGTAGCATTTAGATTCTAGAACTTGCGTTAGTGATGTATCTCGAGACCACTAGTGAGACTACATTCGTGTTGTAGGATTTACTAAAGATAAGAGGCATTAGGATCACCCTTGTGTTAAACCCGTATCATAATTACTTGACCATTTAAGTCATATTACTTGGCTAGTTAAGTCAATTAATTTTTCCCACACCCTTAGCGTTGTACTCATTTTTAGTACACGAAACCCCTAGTACACCCCTCCGAGCTTATCTTTTCGTTTCTAACTTTAAGCATCTTACTTAAAGGAAGAATTTGTTACACCCCACTTAAATGTACACCCAAATCGCCTTAGCCTTCCGTGTATGCACTCATCTTTAGTGCATTATTGTTATATGTTTAAACCCTTAGTTAATTATCTAATTGATTACATGGTTGTTAAGTCAAGTCATATCCTTGTACATATTTTTTTGGGACAATTGGGCTCATGGGTAAAGTACTATTGTTATTGAGTAATGGGAAGAACATCATATTATTACCCCCATATGTGTGTTAATCTTAAAAGTACTCCAAGTGTTTTGATTATCTTGATTCGAGTCACTAGATTAGTTTATTGTAAAGTACGTAAAAATTCAAGTGTAAGGGGAATTTTCATTCCCTATGATGTATTATTTTGGATGGTAGGGTAAGAGTGTATGCAAAAAAAAAAAAAAAAAAAAAAAAAAAAAAAAAAAAAAAAAAAACGGACTACCATCCCGTTTCATTCTATGTTTATTTAATGTTTTTGTTATTTTTGATTTATTAGCTTAAGTCGAGTCTAGTCTTGGCTTAGCAATGCCATATTGTACATGTAATTAACCAATATTATTAACTCGCCACCAGTAAAGATTGCCTTTATCCAACAAAACCGTGTATTCCATATCCCTACACCTAACATTACAACCCTTTGAAAGACCTCTTTGATAGTTTATCCTAGGTGCTTACGCCATGTGGTGGAGGTTTGATCCTTTCCCAAGCCTATGGTAATCTATTTTGCTATGACAGGTAGTGAAAGATGTTTTCCATTTTCATATTGTGATATATACTTTATTACACCCGAGAGATGTGAGTATCTAAACACTGTTTGTGAGGTGCTAGTGTATGACCTCCGTGCTTTTCTTTGGTCTTTAGTGGAATGATTATTTGTTGTAATTACTTTTATATTAGTGTTAAATGACCCCTAACTTGTATTTTGATTAGAATAAAAGCGCATTTGCTTGAGGACAAGCAAATCTCAAGTGTAAGGGTATTTGATGAGGCGAAAAATGAACCGTTGTTAAGGGGTCATTTAAGCCCGGATTCAAGATTATTTGATCAAATATTGCCCTGAATCGTTCCTTTTGTCATTTTAGGTACTTTTGGAGAGAAATTTGGAAAAGGAATCATTTTGGACGTTTTTGGAGCATAAAAGTGAACAAAACCGCAAAGTCTTAATTTTCCTTGCTGGGAACAGTACCTGACGGCGTCACAACTTCCTTAATGACGGCGTCAAGAGTTACAAAACAGGTAGATGTTGAAGATACACGTGACGGTCTAGAAGATTTTTAACTATAGGACCTGACGGCATCACCAAGGCCGTCAGGGTCAAAATACAAGTGACGGCCCAAAGGAATTTTACACATGACAGCGTCAAAATCAGATCTAGGAAATACGATTTCTATTATGGCGGCGAGTTAACGGCGTCACATCTTAACAGATGACGCCGTCACCCTGTAAAATCTATATATAGTTTTCCAAATTTCATTCATTGGTGTGCAACTTTGAGGGAAAAAACCCTAGGTCGAATTTTCTAGCTTTTTCAAGGGTTTCAACCCCTTGAATCTTTCATGTTTAATAAGAGATAAGTACTTTTTCAAATCAATCAATATGTCTATGTCTTGTTTGATTATATCTTACGCTTGTCTTCTATTTAAAATGCTAGGCTAGATTTCTTTTGTGTTTGCTTAGATGTAGTGAAACCTAGATGTTGATTATGGGTTGATTGTTTGTTTATAATTGTTACGGATAAACATTAAAAGTTGGGACATTTTTTTTCTGTAGCATCCTAAGAAAATGACATGTCAGCAATCAAAAGCCATGAGAAAATAACACTTAAGCTTATAGACTATATCTGAACACATGCCACCTGTAAACCATTTCCTTTTTTTTTAATTTTTTATTTTCCCAATCAATTCAACCCATATATCTTCTACTCATAACAAATTGACTCACATATACTCAAAACCAAACTCATCATTCTCTCTCTCTCGTTCATATCTGCCGGCAACATCTACGATGGTAAGCTTTCCTTTTGTTTTTTTTATTATGCGCGTATGTTGTTTCCTTCTCACCTTCGTAATTTAGGTGTGGCCTTTTGGATGGAGTTGTTGATTCAAGTAGAGAGGAAGGTTGACAGCTTGTGGCGCCATAAGTAGGTAACATCTCATAGAGATATCTTTTATGTTATGTGTTATGTTAACTTCTCATGTTCGCATTGCTAAAGATTCTACATCTATATATATAATGATACAAACAAGGAGACCTGTCCATAACCGAGATGTGGAGCTTGGTGGTGATTTTATTGATAAAGGCATTAAAGAAAAAAATTCAACAATGGTTTGCAACTGTTGGAGCTTTGAGAAAAATAGTGTACTCTCTCCCACTTCATTATTCAACCCATCTCTACATTTTCACACACCACCAAAACTTCTCCTTTTCTCATTATCATTTCAAGTTATCTATAAGATGAAGAATTTGGATTTTTATAAGCTCCTAAGTTCATGATCAATTTTTTTCTGAAAGTATTGTTATGGTTGATATTTTTTGTAGGTGTGATGGGGGTGTGAGAAGGATAATGATCAATGATCAACGATCAAATCACAGGTGTATTTTATGGGTTTTTTGTGTTTTATTTTTAGTTTTAATATACTTTTGAAGTATTAATTTATTTTCTATGGGTGTGCTTTGTGTATACTCTGTATAAACATGAAGTCATGAAGTAGAATCTCTGTATATTTGAATATGGTTTCTAAATCTTTAAAATATGTTGTAGATTATTTTCAGAAAAGAAAAACGTAGTTTTCATATTGACTCATTGAGCCACCTCTTATTTTACTCCATTTTAGTAAAGATGAATATGAATTACGTATCTTCTAATTTTAGTTTTTAAATTGCTAAAATTTTGTTACTTTTGGTTTGTAGGCGATCGACCATGGACTAATTATGAAGGCGGCTACAACTCGATCGAATTGATATCTGATTCCACCATTCGGCTTTCCAATCGAGTGGCGAGCAGGTGCTATACTCCAAATGGCACAATATACAATGATTTCTACATCACAATGAATTTTAGTGACATGCCGTACAGCTTCTCTAAAGTTAACAAAGTCACAGTTATCGGTTGCGATAGTTCTGCTTGGTTGAAGTCAAGCACAAAGTCTGGGAGTGTGTCTACTGGTTGTAAGGTCAATTGTACAATGCCGGAGGAGGTTGTACCCTACGAGTGTACAGGAAATGGTTGTTGTCAATGATCCATACTCCACGGCATAAACTAGTAAGCTTGAAAAGCTACTTATCGATGGGAAAGCTACCCTTGTGGATGATGACGGTCTTCCTATTCCATCTGCCTCTGTCACTAAGAGGGCTAACCCATTCTCTAAGGTGGGTGATGTTGTGGTAACTGATAGTGATGAGGAGGAGGTTCTTAACACGTTCGACGAATCAGCAAATCTTTTTGGTGGAGGTCATGAGCGTGAAGATGAGTTGGATGACTATGATGATTACTCGAAGCAAATTTATGATCTTCCAGGGGAATTGGATGCTCTTAATGCCATTTATGGCTTTAATCTCCAAGGTCGTAGGAAGTAGTTTATATTTTTGTCCGAGTCTTTAAATGGTTTTGTTTTCTTGTCTAGAAAATAGGAAGTATCTTGTTATGTAAGCCTTTCGCCTATGTAACGGGCTGAGATATGGGAATCACTCATATCCGTTGTACTTAAATATTTTTTGGAGTAATATATTTACCGGGTCGTTAACCTTTTACCAAAAAAAAAAAAAAAAAAAAAAAAAAAACTATTACAATGCGAGTGTATATGAAACAAAAAAATATGTTGATATCATGAGCAATGCGAGGTTGTTGTTACCTTGTACATACGCCTTTGTTGGTGAGGAGAATAAATTTGTTTTCAGTGGTGTGACTAATTTAAATGATGATTCCTTCATAGAGAAAATTGAAGCTACTGTGCCGATTGTGCTTGAATGGGTTATTGGTAGTCTGAGTTGTTTTGAAGCCAAAGTAACAGATGGTTTTGTCTGCCTATTAAATAGCAAATGTGTTAACTCTACAACCGTTCGTGGTGGGTACCATCGGGTATGTGAAGAAGGCTACGAAGGAAATCCATGTCTTCTCCTGGCTGCCAAGGTACAATCAATATTTTTTTAGGGAAAGTGGTGAAAATGAAATTTAACTAAAATATTCGTAAAAATCATCAATTATATTATTGGATTGATCAAACTTCTCAATTTTGCTGGCGTGACAAAACTATGTCGTATTGGTTAATATTCTCCAAAATGTTTCTTAATGTCACGCAAAACGTGTTTTCTTTTGTAAAAGGCAAGCCTATTTGATTTCCTTTTTCTTTTGAGACAACCACGAGCAGGGGCGGAGCCTGAAATTTATTGTTGAGGGGGCAAAATATGATAATTTTTAGAAACTACACTAAAAATTAATCCGTTGGGAGGCAAATTACAAAAATAGGCGAAAATTTTTGAAAATTTACACTACAATTTTTTCGCCGGGGGTCACGTGACTCTCGGACCCCCCTTTATCTCCGCCCCTGTCCACGAGTGTGCGAGACCAGAAAAGTGCTACTTTAATTTACCATTTTTTTTCTAATAAAAAAAGTTAAATATAGTAACACTTTCGGTGTACGTAATGAAATGTCAAATGAATTGAATAAACGACGTAATGAAATAAATAGTGTAATGTAATTATTCATTACAATTATTAATCATGTTTGGTTTGTTTGTTAAGACGTAATGGAATTATAATAGAAAGACTAAAATGCTCTCATTAATGATAGAAAGTTTATTTAATATAGTTAGTTATTGATGAGGTTTTATCTAATTTTGATTTCATTATAGATATAATGAAAAAAAAGCAAAGAGGCCTAAAGAATGATTTTGCTGTAATGGGTCATTCCTTGTAATGAACCATTACATTCCATATATGTAAGCAAACAACATTTTATCATTCCAACGTAATCATCTTTTTCATTCATCATTTGATTACAACGTACCAAACACTACGTAATAGGTCCATCAAAAACAATATTCTCTTTGTTGTGAAATTTAATGTTATAAATCACGTATTTATCTCTTTATGAAATGTAATATATAATGATTCCTTAATTTTGTTATGTTGAAGATTTTTTAAATTATTTTTTTTTATTATTTTTTTTTTTAACTTATGTTGAAGATTAGCCAATCAAGGGTTGTGTTCCTTTTTCTGCTAGATATCAACGAGTGTGAACGAAAGGAGGGTTTTCCATGCAATGGAACTTGTATTAATACTCCCGGGAATTACATATGCATCTGTAAAAAAGGTTATTTTGGTGATGGCAAGATTCCAAATGGTTGTCGTCGTAAACCAATCAATGTGCTTGGAGTTG
This sequence comes from Artemisia argyi, assembly GCA_030686995.1. Classification (NCBI taxonomy): domain Eukaryota; kingdom Viridiplantae; phylum Streptophyta; class Magnoliopsida; order Asterales; family Asteraceae; genus Artemisia; species Artemisia argyi. Next base: position 18,880 of record JARVZY010009529.1, read on the forward strand.
TATTTATTATCGGTAATTCTTTGATTAATGCATGTGTGACCCCTAACCCGTTATGCTTTTCAATCACATATATATTGAACGAATACTTAGCACGAAATAATTAAAGAAAGATAAATGTGAATTAAATAAAAGGATGACATGATAAATTGGAAGAAACTTTTTTCTCTCTCTCGCTCTCTCTAACCTACAATGCATGTTATAAAAAAAATTGTTCTTTGCTTTTAAAAAAAAGTTAATACCATTTTGCTTTACAAAGTATTTTGTGTTTTGTTGAGGATACATGATACTCTCTTTCATTCTACTTTTATATGAACAAGAAATACAGTGAAAGACTTTGCATGCTTAGTTAGGTGGGTGTCATGGAACCATGTGATCATGGGTGATGGTCGTTCATGCATGGCTTTAAAGTAGTAAAACTAGTATCAAGAGTTTCTTCACATCTAGCATAACTTTTGGTAAACATGTTTATGCTCACAACTAATCTTTTCCCCTATGATTTTTACACTATTTTGTTCCTAAATGCAGTTAGCAAACTTATATTACCTTTTACAAAGAAAAAAAACAAAAGCACGTACAGATTGTTTAAGTCTCCTATGTTCTATAAACTATGATGCAAATATAAAAACATGTGTTTGTGCAGCTGGTGTTGTATTGGGCATAGGGATACTAGTTTTATCTATAGGTGTGTACAAAATAATCCACAAGAGGGAGGATAAGAGACGTAAAGAGATATTCTTCAAAAGAAATGGTGGTTTGTTGTTACAACAACAAATATCAAGTTGTGAACATGCAACTCAGACAACAAGAATGTTTATTGCAATAGAACTAGAAAAAGCAACCGACCAATACAATGTAAATAGAATATTAGGTCGAGGAGGCCAAGGAACAATGTACAAAGGAATGTTACATGATGGAAAAATAGTAGCAGTTAAGAAATCCTTGTTAGTAGATGAAAGTCAAGTCGAATCATTTATCAACGAAGTATTTTTACTCTCCCAAATTAGCAACAGAAATGTGGTTAAGTTGCTTGGATGTTGTCTAGAAACAGAAGTTCCAGTTCTCGTTTATGAATTTGTCCCAAATGGAGATCTTAGCCAGTTCATACACAACGAGAATTATGAGTTTCCTACTGTTTGGAGTATACGACTACAAATTGCTACAGAGGTAGCAGGAGCTCTTGCCTATATGCATTCTGCAACCTCAATTCCTATATATCATCGAGACATTAAATCTTCCAACATACTTTTGGATGAAAAATTCCGAGCGAAATTCAGATTTTAGAATATCCAAGTCCGTCTTTGGTGATCAAACTCACTTGAGCACATTAGTCAATGGGACTGTTGGCTACTTAGATCCTGAGTACCTTCAATCAAACCAATTTACTAAAAAAAGCGATGTTTATAGCTTTGGGATTGTTGTCCTTGCGCTTTTAACCGGGAAAAAGCCAATATATTCCGCAGGACCAGGGGAATCGAGAAGCTTGGCAGCATTGATTCTATCAACCGACGAAGGGCTTCTTCTAGAAAACGTTGATATACGGGTGTCGGATGGACTAGAAGAGCAGTTTGTTGCAGTTGCTAAACTTACAAAAAGATGCTTGAATTTGAACGGGAAGATATGAAAGAAGTTGCAATAGAGTTGGAGGGAATAAGATCAAGTCACTAAATAAAATGAATCTAGTGTTTATTTTGTATTAACTTTGTAGAATAAGCTGGATTGGAGCAATGTCTATGTCGATGGCATTATTTTTGTTCTTGAGATTTAAAATATTTAGTTCTTTTCAATATTTGTATTGCACGTGTATTTGTAAGTTGTAACTATATGATGCGTATGCACAATGATTCATTTCCGGGCCTTTAGCTCATTGTTCAAACTCCCCAATACGCACCTATAAATTGTTGTAGTTATAGTAACTGATTGTGTAATAGTTATAATTATATATTTCTTCCTTTTTTAAAAGGAAAAGACTTGCGCATGTGCTGTATAGGAGACTTTCCCAAAGAGATCACGTATTTAGGTGCGTGGGACATACGGTGAACCTTCCCAATCTCACCATATATTGCTTTGATGTTGCTATTCAAACCACCATGTGGATTATATGGGATTTAGGTAGGGATCTACTATAGTAACGGGGTCTATCCCCTATGCTGCCCCACTTGTCCCCTTGCCCCCTTGTCCTTTTGTCCCCTTTTATTTCAGTACAACACAGTTTTTGTTAGTTTCTGTTCCGTATTTTTGATAGTTTTAACCGTTTGACTTATTAAACTTTATATTTTCTGTTCCGCACTTTCAGGTTTATAACTTTTTGATATAAACAAAAATATAAAAAAAAAATCAAAAAAAAGGGGGGGTCAATATAAAAAAACCACCCCCGCCAATATAACCCATCCCTTTAGGTATTGTTATGATACGGAACCTTCTCAACAAGATTCTCTAGTTGAAGAAATCAAAGTTCTGTCCGATCTAGATTCTTCATAAATACTAGGAAATTTAACCTGAATTAGACTATATGGATCTTTGATCCAAAATTAGCTTCTTGAAAATTGTTCTAATTACTTAAGATTGCTTATGCACAACTCAGATGGTCTTATAGCGGGTTCTAACTTAAAGTGTAGGGTAAGGAAAGACCGTTAATGATAATGAGTGTTATCACTGGTGGAATATAGACAAAAATAATGAACATATGGAAAAAGCTGCAAATATGCAAATCGGAAGAACTGAAACAAGCACTAGCTATTAGCATGAATCAGAATCTTTTTTTGGATCGTTCTTTGATTTTCTTTATTTTTTTCTTTTTTTTTTTATTAATTTCATATATCACCCTACTTGCATGATTAATTTCATATATATCCAAAATGCAAGTATTGAATACATAATGTATAATATTTTTAATGCATTTGAAAATGCATTCCGTTTAACATATCTTTTTTCATTTCTCTTTTTTCTTTGTCAATACACTTTTACTCTGCCTTATTTACCTAAATTGATAAACATAAACAATACAAACACAATGAGTAAGACTGGAGCATTAGGTGTTATATACTTATCGCATATATATATATATATATATATATATATATATATATATATATATATATATATATATATATATATATATATATGCTCCACTTAATTACATAATGTAAGGAACATGTAAGTCTACGCATAATCACAATAACTTCATAGAATTATGAGTCCCAACTCGACCCATAACTAACAATATGGGTATCAACTACTAGATTAAAAAGGAAAATCATGTTACTATCTCCGTCCTATATTAAGTTTTCACTTTGACTTTTTTTCGTATTTCTTGTTCAACTTTGACTTTAAATTCTATTATTTGTGTTATATAACACTTGATACAAAATATATGAAGGAATTGAGTTTTAAATGTTTTATTTTTTGAACGGCAATTTTCATTAATTATTATATAACAAAAATAAAAATATTTAATGTCAAAATTGAACTAGAAAGACTTCAAAAAGTCAAAGTAGACACTTAATATGTGATGGAGTTAGTACATTATTACTTTCTACTAGGGTTACCAATTGAATGTCTGGAATAAATTCCCTCCATTTTAAGATAATAGTAGCTTTAGTAAATAATTTAGTACGGATACTTTTGTTATATTGAAATTTAATACAAGTACTACTTTTGATTATCCTTCATGTTTCTTTAAGTGTATATAGAAAAATATACTACCTACCTCTACTTAATAACTTAGCAACGGTACTATTTTTTGTTAGACTTAAGTAGGTTCCATATAAATTCTCTTGAGAAATATTGCGCTTCTACTAAATAAATTAGCATCAGTACTATCTTTGTACATCTTTTAACTTCTTTATTCTTCATAGACTAAAACCCATTTATGTCTTTCGCTCTTCATTCTTTTCTTGTACTATCACCATCTTAACTCTTTCTTACGCATAACTTACATACTCATGAAATACCTCAAAGTAGGTTACATAAATTCTAAGAACGATGTTTAATCAAGTAACTAACGCATTGTGAGGTGTGTAAAATGCACCGATCAATTGACTTGATTAGTGATTAGAAAATAGAGTAAACACACAGAAAAATACAATAAGAAATTATTCAAAAAATCATTGATATCTTTTCAATATTATCTCAAGCTACACATGTTAAAATTGAAACTTGCAATTGAATCGCGTACAAAAAATAAACTCACCTCCGTCTACACCTGAACTATTACCACTGGATTGCCGGTTGAAACAACGACAAACCAAACCAAACCAAAGCACCGACAATCTGCATTGCCGTCTTTGTAATAGTTTTCTATTTTCTTTTTATTTTTTATTTATTATTTGTTTTGGTAAAGGGCATTCCACTAGGTAAAATATATTACTCGAAAAAAAATAGAAAGTACAATAGAATGTGGCTGAAATACCACATTAACTTCAAACAACCGCTTGAGGAACCACTAAATCATTCATGACATGCTATAAATTATGTAACTAGCTACACACAACTAGAAAACCAAAATAAAAACAAGCATAAAGTAAGACACATCAACCTTTATGCTAAACAAAGGAAAAACAACCTATCCAAGTCTATTGTCATGGATGGCAGTAGCCTTTGATTGGGCCGCAGATAAACCATAATCATCATAATCATTGTAGTCACATGTACCATCTTTCCATTGTTCCAAAAGACTCCTCTCATTCCTTTCACTACCGAAATAATTAGTCTCGTTAGGATATTCCAGAACTTCACCATTGTCGTTGTTAGAAACATCCACATTACCCACCTTAGAAAATAGGTTACCCACCTTATTTGAAGAAGTACACGTAGAGGAAGAAATACTAGGCTTAGTAGCCCCATCATGCTCCTTCTCTTTCAAATCAATTTTTTAAAGAGGTTTACCATCATCATCTACAAGAGTAACTTTCTCATCAATAATTAGCTTTTCAAGCTATTTTCTCAATAGGAGTAGTACTAGTGTTACCATCAGAAGTACAAGGAGAAGAAGAAGTACTAGGCTTAGTAGCCGTAGCGTGCTCTTTTTCATTCAAATCACTCACAAGCTGATCTTGTGACCCCTTACCATTTGGATGACAACCATCCACATCCTCCGCACCCAATGAGTTCAAAACATCAAAATAATTAGAAGACTTAGTGTGCGTACCAGATTTAGCATTAGAAGAAGAAGTCTCCTTTTGACCCTTAAAATCCGAACGTTGGTTGGTAGTTGTTGTCACTATCCGTCTCCAAAATTTAGGTTTTGGTTTATTAAGCTTAACACCTACAATAGGCCGAGATTAGTCAGCTACCTACTTCCTTTTATCCTTACAATTCTTTACCTCGATAAAACACTCATCATTCTTTATCATCTTCATAATAATTTAGTTACAAAAATAAAAAAAGACACGTGCACACATGAACGACTGTTTTATTTAAGCCACATATATAAATAGGTACACACAAAATATAAATAAACATGCACATTCAAATTGACGCAACCGAATTTTCTGAAAAGCTTTACACTGATTTGTAAGAAAATATAATTGGATTACAACCAATTACGTCTAGTGATGTAATTCAGATTACATAGCAAACTTGATGAATGTGTTGAGTTACGTTGGAATTCAAATTTTTAAAAGTTAAATATCATTATTTATCTTTCATCGTTATTATTAATATATTATTTAATTTTAAATAATAAAAAATAATTATCATAATAATTATTTATTATTATTACTATTACTATAATAATAATAATAATAATAATAATAATAATAATAATAATAATAATAATAATAATAATAATATTATTATTATTATTATTATTATTATTATTAGGACAAATTGCATAAAAGTGTACTCAACTTATACACAATTTCAATTTAAGGTACTCCATATTTTTTTTTGTCAATTTACTGTACCAAACTTTTTTTTGATACAATTGAAGACAATTAACAAGTTGCCGGATCACTTTCTTCTCCGATCTAATTTTCCGACAATTAACAATGCAACCACCAACTTGGACAGTTGGTCGATTAATTTTGATGGTAGATCAATAACTTTCCACCCAAAGCACATTCGAATCATTTTTTTTTCTTTTAACAAACCTAAAAGAACAAAAGAACGGCAACAGTGCCTTTTTGGCAAACTCCAAGATTATACATAAATTAACGGCATCCATTTTTTCCCACAAGATTAATTTTGTATATTAACTAAATTAGACATATGACTAATAGTGGAACTCTTCCATTAAACCATGTGCTAGTCAAACATTATTTGAAGTGAAGGAGCAAGAAATTCCAATCAAAGTACATCCAAATCACATCAAAAATAAATCCAGATCAGTTGGTGGTGTTGTTGTAGTAGTGTTGTGGTGGTACCGGCTCTAACAGTATGTACTACTTCGACCAACCTCCACCTTCCGAAGATGTTTCTTGATATTTACAATGTGGCTCACCTTAAACCGAGCTACGATTGATTTATATGATTATTAGAAAACAATTAAAATTTTGCCATTTGGGAGTCCTATGAGAATTATGCATTTTTAGTCTATTTAACACATTGTTGACAATGTATAACGTTTGAGAAAATGTTAAAGGTAAAAGTGAGCAACATTATTAAAACATATGCTCTTTTATCTTTTCTTGTCACCAAATTTCTTTTTGGTACTAAAAAGTTTACAATCAAAGTAAATGGAATTTTCAATTATTTTTGTGCTTTTTATCCAGTAGGGTATTCTCTCATGTGATTTTATGTGCTTATTTTTTTTGTGAGGTCTACTGTGTCTCGTGAGTAATTTTTCTTTCTCTATCTTTTTCTTTATTATCTTACATAGTTTTCATACTTTTTTGTTAAAAAAACAACATAGTCTTCAAGTGTTTGTATTGTTTAAGGTCATTTCAATAATAATAAAAAAAAAAGCATGTAACATTATTACTTTCTCCTAGGGTTACAAATTGAATGTCTGGGAATAAATTCTTGCCTCTCCTTTTTACGAAAATAGTAGCTCTACTAAACAATTTATTATTCGATACTATTGTTGGTTTTTGTATTGAATCGTTGCGGGAGAAAATAGTGCTCCTTGTACTGAAATTTAGTGCCGATACTACTTTTGATTATCCATCACGTTTCTTTAAGCACCTCTATGAAAAAAATATAGTACATCTACAAAATAACTAAGTATTGGTATTCTTTTTGGTTCGACTTAAGTAGGTTTAATGTGAACTCTCAGGAGAAATATAACACCTCTACTAAAGAACTTCTTTAGTCTTCATAAGCTAAAACCCATATTTGCATTTCGTTTTTCATTCTTTTCTTGTAATGTCAATTTCTTAAGTCATTTTTACACATAACTTAAATAATCACAAAACACCTCAATGTAGCTTATATAAAAGCTAATAACGATGTATAATCAAGCAATTATCTAATTGTAGGATGTATATAAAATGCACCAATCAATGGACTCGATTAGAAAAAAGAGTAAAAACATCAGAAAATACAAAATAAATAAATAAATAAATTATTAAAAAATGATCTTTCATATCTTTTGATAATTATCTAAAGCTACACATGTTACAATTGAAACTTGCAACTGAATAAAATATATAATCAAAATAAACACACCTCCATCAACAAACAATGCATTACCAATGGACCAACTTAAACACCGATAAACCAAGCCAGAACCAACGACGATCTGCTTTGCTTTGATGTCTAATGGTTTATTTATAAAAAAGAGAAAAAGACGCGTGCACATACGATTGGCTGTTATCTTTAAACCATATCAATAGGTACACACATAATATAAATAAGTATGCACTTACAAATTGACAAAACCAAATTTTGTGAAAATGTATACATCGTCGGCGACAAGCACGAGTAACCGTCGAGTCATTTAATAAATTATTAACTCATTTTCTTTATACTTGCTATTTTTATTATTCTAACTCTAAGATCATGATAAGTGTTAACAGGTTGTATTCGAGGTTGTGCAAAGTGTGCAATTATAATGAATCACAGTACTTTATTATTATTATTATTATTGTTATCATCTTTCTTTGATTTTCTAATGTTTTTTCTTTTGACACTAGTTGGAAAGGCGGTCCGTAAGACATATCTTTTTTCAATTTCTTTTTTTTTCTTTGTCAATAAACTTTTACTTTGCCTTATATATTCCAACTTCACATAATGTGATAAACATAAACGATACAAATACAGCGAGGAAGACTACTCGAACATTAGGTGTTACTTATCGCCTTTATATATTTTTTTATATACTCCACTCAATTCCACTTAACTACATAACGTAAGGAACATGTAAGTCTACTAATAATCAGAATAACTTCATAGGATTATGAGTCCCAACTCGACCCATAGCTAACAATATGGGAATCAACTACTAGATTAAAAAAGAAAAACATGTTACATTATCACTTTCTACCAGGGTTACAGACTGAGTGTCGGGAATAATTCCCTCCCTTTTACGAAAATAGTAGTTCTACTAAATAATTTAGTACAGGTTTAGTCTTAATCGGTGCTGGTTGAAATTTACGAAACTACTTTTGATTATCCTTCACTTTCTTTATGTTAGATTAAATAACTTAGTAATGGTACTATTTTTTGTTAGACTTAAGTTGGTTCCATATAAACTCTCTTGAGAAATATTGCACATCTACTAAATAACTTAGTATCAGTACTACCTTCATAGGCTAAAACCCATTTATGTCTTTCATTCTTCATTCTTTTCTTGGAATATCACCATCTTAAATCTTTTTTACGCATAACCTAATAACCTACATAATCACGAAATACCTCAAAGTAGCTTATATAGAAGCTAATAACGATGTATAATTAGGCAATTAACGCATTGTGAGGTGTATGTAAAATGCACCAATCAGTTAACTTGATTAGAAAATAGAGTAAACACATCATAGAATACAATAAAACTATATTTAATAAAGGATCATTGATATCTTTTCAAAATTATCTCAAGCTACATAGGTTACAATTCAAACTTGCTATTGAATCGCATGCACAAAATAAACACACCTGCAAACCAACAAACCAAATCAAAACCAACGAAAATCTATTACCACTCGAGTGCCAACACCGACAAACCAAATCAAAACCAACGAAAATCTGCTTTGTCGTCTTGAAATGAGTTTAGTTACAAAAAAGAGAAACAGACACATGCACACACGAACGACCGTTTTCTTTAAGCCACATCAATAGATACACACAAATTATAAATATGCATGCACATACAAATTGACGCAACTGAATTTTGTGGCAAGCTATGCACCACCGGCAATATATATTCGAGAGTAATCGTCTAGTGAATTAATGAATTATGAATGCAATGAACTATCACAATAATTAATAAAGTGTAAAGTTTTCTTTATACTTGCTATTTGAATTAATCAATTTTATTATTATTATTTTTTAATTTATTTATTTTTTGTAGTCTATGTTTTTACTTATCATCCTAACTCTAAGATCATGATGAGTGTTAACAGGTTGTATACGAGGGTGTGCAAAGTGTGCAATCATACAAGACCCTAAAAATTTTAGAGGACTCAAAATGTATTATCAATTTTACATTTGGTGCCTTTAAATTCACTTCAATAAAAATAATGTTGAAGTAATAATGTTATGTTCTAAACATTGTTATAGTTGAAGAAAGACTGTTGGAATACTATACTATTTGTTTCAATAGTTAGTATGATTTAGATATTTAATCATCATGCATAGTAATAACTAATAACCCAAACTTTTGCACAGTCCTTTCGTGAGCTCAGCTATGGCCCTGCAAGTTAACCTAAATGAATGAGATATAGAATATAAATAGTGGATGACACATATCAAAGTTTTTGTCAGAAGAAATAAATAGCTTATAATAATGAGACTTGAAATTGACGTAAAAACTATATTTGTCTTTATTACTAAATAAATATTAAAAAGTAAAAATTACACAATGATTTAATTTATATTATATAATAAATTTTTTTAAGATAAAAGTGTGTACAATTGAAATATGAAATTTATGTGATAAAAGAAAATATATTATTCCTCTTCAATATGAATTATAAGGATATGTTTTCTTTATATATATGAGTTGAGTTATTTCAAAAAACCATACTTTACTCACATACCAAGGAACAAATATGGACCATTGATTTACTTTTGATCAATGGTTGAGATCAAAACAGATACTACTACTAAAAAACACGGAGGGGCAATTACGTAAAATCGCACATCCAACAAACACCACTAACGCATTTCATTTCCTCACAAAATCGCTCACCAAACACACACTACTCACGCATATTCAAACCGATCAAAATCAAACCCTAGAAAACACCAGATCTACCAAAATCTCACCGGAAAAAATGACGGAAAGCGGCGGAGATGATATAGCACAGAAAATGACGGAGAAAAAGAAGAACAAAAATACGGTTAAAAAACCGATTAAAGGTATAATTATACATTTCAAACAACAAATTTACTATCTCTTACTATCATATATGTTTTAAATATTGATGCGTACTATGCATAGAGAGTATACTGAAGATGTTATGAATTTACATTGATTATTGAATGTTTATGCAAGTTATTGTGATTCTGTGAAGAAATAAGTAACTAGAAATTAGGTTTTCAAAGTTAACATACTAAATAAGTGGATATTGAAATAAAAAAAACATATTAGAAGAATTTACTCAAGGCGTCTTATGCGGCTAAGCCGCAGAAGAAGGAAAAGCCGAAGGCATCTTCTGCGGCTAAGCCACAGAAGACACCTTCGTCTATGCCAAAGGCGTTCGTTGTGGCTAAGCCACAGAAGAAGGCATTGGCTGCGGCTAAATCGCAGAAGAAGAAAATGCCGAAGGCATCTTCTGCAGCTAAGCCGCAGAAGACGCCTTCGGCTATGCCAAAGGTGTTGGCTGCGGCTAAGCCGCAGAAGACGCCTTTGGCTTAAATGAAAACACATTTGGCATACACAAAGGCATAGGATGCG
>JARVZY010009530.1:0-29877 GCA_030686995.1 Artemisia argyi
AGTTTGACCCTCTTTACAAAGACATAAACCTGCCATGAATATCCTCATAGTAAAGCTAAAGAGAGTTGCTTTATTTTTTTTATTTTTATTTTCTTACGGCAATTGTGGCTACATGACCTTTAGCATAGAAGGCGTAGCGAGCCCACACAACCAAGTTGGGTCCAGCCCAGAAGGCAGTGTCACTCTTCCCTTTACGCACGCGGGAGGAAACACATATCGCCCTAGACAAGACTCGAACTTGAGACCTTGCCGAAGAAACCCCTATCGCCCTAGACAAGATTCGAACTTATTTAGGAGGGTAAATGCTAGACCAGAGTCCCATTGGTAAGAGAGTTGCTTTATTAACTCCTCAAAAGTATTGGATACGAATTATTTCTTTAAAATAAAGTATGTGCTGGCCATGATTTACTCGGCGGAGATGCCGGCTGGAATAATCAAGCGCCGTGTTACGCCCGTTGTTTCTTTTACGTTAATGCATGCATGCTAGCTACTCCTTATAATGCACAACATATTGTCTTCGAAATCTATGCGATCGGAATCCTGCCCACGTCTGCTTCGAAACCAATTAAGTTCTCAAGGCAAGTACTTCTACTTGAATATGATGTTACTGTTTATTTATCTCAATGAGACTTTAATTTATATGGTAAGATTTTGTTGTAGTGTACGTATATATGTCATGATAATATTAATATAGTATAGAGTACTTCATGCATTCATGCATGATATATATACTCATAGTTAGTATGTGTTAACCTATTAAATCATATATAGTATCATCTTTACTCTTCCACGCCACCTCTTTCTAATTATAACTAGTTTAAGCAAATCTTTTCGATCTTGGTTCCGTAGGAGCAAGTCAGAAAGTAGAACCATCTGATTTGATTCGTTCTCAATAGCCATGAGATGATCATCTTAGGGTGATCCTTTTGTCGACGGATGCTCCTATTACACTCGTAGTCTCTGAAGGATGAGAACCAACTATGTACGTCTCCAACTTGTGTTTCAATGACGGGTAAGGCGGTCAAGCTACCTGCGCCTGTCTGGTCTGATCGTTTAGCGGCTCTTTCTAAGAGACGGGAGAGCTAAGCGCATCAAGGTACGAAGTGCTTTGAGGCTCATCGGGAGTCTTGAAGGCGGCTAGGCTAGTTAAAAGCCTTTCTTTTCTTGCGCTAACAATGGGTTGTGCTATTGGAAATCCCCTTACTCTCGTTGAAGGAAGCCCTTTTCTTTTTGTTTAGCCTGTTCCTATCCGAAAATTATGATTTCAGAGATTACAGAGGGGTTGTAACAACGAAAGAGAAAAGGTTTTCTTTTAAAGCTATGGAGTGAATTCTGAATTCAAGAGGAAAGGATTATTGACTCTAGAGATATAGTAATATGGGGAAGACAAAATTGTTTCAAGCACCGACAAACCGGAAGCGCCCCTTCTTTCAAAGAGAAGGGGCACAAAATCTCATTTTTAAATTAACTGATGCTTGTATTATCAGATAATACGTACAGTGTAATAAAACGGCCAGACAGTGGCATGGTTATATAGGGATTAAGTTGTTTAACAAATGTGATTATATAAGGATTTAATAGTTAATTACTTATCAGTCGTATTGATCAGGTTTGTACGAGCTAGCTATTCGTAAACTCACGCTATTCATAAACTCATTATATATACGAGCCCTTGAATACTGAATGCCCTCTATATTTTACTTTGCACTTTACAAAACTGGTTGCGCGCAATGAAGCTTGATAGCGCATTATCAATCATTGTTTAGTGCTAAAATTACGTTTTTGATTAATTCTTATATTTGTGAGTAGCTCATGTTTCTTTTGTGGATCGCTTTAACTAAATAATCCTATCATAACTACTACCAGGTCTAAAAGGCTACAAGGATAGTTCTTGGAATTTCGCTATGGATGTGAAACAAGTAACTGGGGTCTCTGAGTTCTTGGGAGGTTTCATAAGGAATTGTATTTATGGCATCCTTTCTATATCCGCAATACCTAATCACATTGCCTTTATAATGGATGGTAACAGGAGATACTCCAAGAAAAACAAGTTGATTGACGGGGCTGGATATAGGGCCGGGTATTCAACGTTAATGTCAATGGTTAGGTATTGCTATGAGATGGGGGTGAAGCATGTAACGTTTTATGCCTTTAGTATAGACAATTTTAAACGAGATCCTGAAGAAGTCCAAACTTTGATGGAGTTGATGGAGGAAAAGATTGAGCGGTTGATAAATGAGGAAATCATAGTTAGCCAATATGGAGTTAAGGTTAGGTTCATAGGAAACCTTAAACTTCTAAGCAAATCAGCGAGGTTGGCAGCCGAGAGGGCTATGGATGCAACTTCCATGAACAACAACATTGTGCTATCGATCTGTGTTGCTTATACTTCCACTGATGAGATTTTGCATGCTGTTCAAGAATCTTGTGATAAAAAATGGCAGGAAAACAGAGTTTCGGATGATGGGTTGAGAAGACTTGATGTGTCAGATATCGAGAGGCATATGTACATGGGAGTTGTCCCAGACCCTGACGTCATAATACGTACATCAGGTGAAACACGTTTGAGCAATTTTCTTTTGTGGCAGAGCAGTAAGTGTCTCTTGTATTCACCGTCTATATTGTGGCCGGAAATTGGTTTTCAGCATCTTGTTCGAGCTGTTTTTGAATTCCAAAAGCAATTCTACTATTTAAACAAACAGAGCAGACATGAAGTACAGTTGAAGTGATAAATATAAAATTTGTGCGTGATTAAATGGTAAACTAGTTGTATTTCAAATATTGTTTTAGAGTATGTGTTAAGGGGATTTGGCAATCCCTTGGCCTTGTGTAAGATCATTTGTCAATGTATTATCCTAAACTTATGATATGCATTCAGTTAATTCCATGTTCAGTTCATGGCCTATTATATTGAGCTCATAAAATTTAAGTTTCTTAACATTGGGTTGTCTTTACATGGCCTTGAAACTTTATTTTTTAAAAAGGTTATGATATATCTCAATTTCCCATTGTTCTGCAAACTTCGCATACTTGGCATACTTAGCAAAATAAACTTATATGAAATCTTTGATACTGCTTATTTGGCGTCAGTGTACTCGTATATGCCTTTCCATGCTGCGTTATTCTCTCATATTAGTCAAGTAATGTATAGCAATGTAAATCAGACAACACCCGGACATGAATACTTGAACAAGGAAACTGTTGCTTTAATAATATGGATCACAAAAACATGCAGTATCTAACAAGGATCCTTCGTACAGGCCAATTTTCATATAAGCAATGTACGTGTAACGTGTTAATTGGGATGTCAAATCATTTTTTTCGTCAAACAAGTTTATTTGTTTATATAAGATGAAAATGCTATGCAAGCTATCTAAATGGTTCAAAGAGATTCTGATTTGTTTAGACGTTTAATTCATCAACAAGCCAATAATAAATTGTAGGGATTTTGTACGTGAAAGTCACTCAAGTTTTAACTTTCTTTCAATGGGGCCGTCCATTTATGAAAGCTAACTTATAGACCGTTCAAGTATATTTCCTTTTTCATTTATACCAAATCCGTCCAAAATTACACAAAAAAATTGTACATTGACGAATGCCCCATCTGAAAAATTAAAAATTATAACAAATTAAATTATAAATATGTAATGTCTATTTGATATATCAATGATATTTTAGTCAATAAACAATTTATATTGCCGGATTTGGCATAAACGAAAAGGGAAATACACTTGAACGGCCTATAAGATATTTTTTATAGATGAGCGGCCTTAATGAAAAATTGTTAAAAGTTGGGTGGCCTCCATATACAAAATCCCTAAATTGTAAAGAAAAAACTAACTGCTCATGACAAACACACGATTTGGAACAACATGAAGCAACAATGCTAACAAATAAGCTCAGGTGAACTCACAACAGCACTTCCATTAGAGCAGTAACAAATGTCCTCTAAAGTTCTTAATGATCAATGCCAAGAAACAACTATAGCACATAACCTACAATTGATTCTTTTCTGCTATTTCTACAAGGGCTCTATAATATATAACTGCTCTATGCAACAAGTTTCTATGTAAAAACATCGTTTCTCGCATACCGTGACAAAGGAACAGGGTGCTCTCTAATCCGGGATAATAAAACAGAAACATGCTCCAAAGCAATATCAAGCCGGTCTGTTGACTTGGATGATTCTGTCACAAGATTTGAGACCATACCTTGCAATAATTGAACTCTTTCTGCATGATCACTCAGATTGTTCTGAAGAAGCTTTGCTGACATGTTGATACGCCGCCAACGGAGAGGCATGTACCTGATAAGACCCCAAGTTACATTTTATAAAAGCATAAATAAGAAAGGAATAAAGATTGCATGCTTTCGACACGCGTTCATATCTCCAAAATGAGCTGTAGGGTTTTCTCAAATGATACATAACTTAGCTTAGATATAGAGGTGGCAATTTGGACCCATCTAATAAGAATGTGCCAATTTGAGTTGTGCTCTATCTCAAACAGATAAAACAGTTATTCGAAACCAGTCAAGTTGCCCACAATGTTTTTTAATGCCAATAATAAACCCGCGAATCATTTTATTCAAAAATTATATTAGTATTGATATAAGATAATTTTGGTAATCATATGTTAAACAGAGTGATTATTTGTTAAAAAAGGGACAAAAGAGTCTGCCCATCTCAACCTATTTCGACCCCTACCAAAGTTTTACCCATTTAAATACTCTTACCCAGCACGCCTAATTTGCCACCTCTCCTAAAACCAATTATTAAATCAAGCATACTAAACCATATCTCATAATCCGCTATTTACGGAGTTACGTATCTTGATGGAAATACCATCATTCCGTGTTTAGATTATGAAAATACCATCCTTGTCTATTTCTACTTAACCCAAGATAACACAAGCCAGCCTTTACCTTTCTGGAATCTGAAAGCAATTTCCGGTAGACAAGACTCGAAGAGTATGCCTGCAAAGGATTCCCGAGAACTCAAAGTGATGGCAGCTACAGCTGATGATGCCTTCACGCGGGACCCAATAAACCTTTCGACCACCTTCAAGTTTTGTATGGTGTCTAACAAGAAACCCGTCTTCAAGTTGAAATGATGCATAATGAGCAGCCATTACAAGTTGATCTTGTAGCTTGGAGAATGCAAAAGGGGTTAGAACTGAAGCGGCATGAGATTCCATGGGAGCCCCTGTTTTCAAGCAAATGTTTTGGAGGTTTTGTTGCATTGTTTGTTGTTCACCTGCTTGATCTTTGAAGTCCACAGCAACAGCCACCTGGTTTTAGCATTGAGTTTTCAGTGAGCGGTATACATATATGATGTTCAAACTTGGAAAGATTCAAAGTTTAAAACCGGAGAAACAAAATGCAATAACGCAACGAATGTAAAACCTAATGGTTGCAAAAAATTAATTTAGTTCTAGAATAACCCTATTAATTAGAATAAAAGTATTTAGAAGGTTTTATGTGTGACAAAGGCTCTTGGGGAAACTTTCTACCCATTTGACTCATTTGACTTGTTCCCTACTTATACTTATTTTACCCTTTTGACCGTTAGAGACAAAACAGGAGCGAAATTAACCCATTCATAAGTAAATTTGATCAGAACTAACACATCTAGTAACAGCATGCATCCTGACCTTATTTGGAGGGTTTTTGGATGTGTGTTTTCAAAGTGATTATTGTGATTTGAAGTAACACTTTAACATAATCAATTGTTTTGAACTAAGGATAGACGGTTGTGTTTACATTTATTAACAATAATCAATTTTCTTATGGCTACTTATTTGTATCTCCAACATATTTAGTTTTCTCAAGTCTATTTATGTTGTCACAATCAGAGTTAGATTCTGGCTTGAGGCACCGATAGAGCACACTTTATAGAGGTACCAATTTCAAATCATTTACTAACCGTTCCAGCTTAAGTTTTAATATCTAACAGATTATGGGTAAAAAAAAGCAATGGCTTGAAAATTACATGTCAAAAGAGATGAATGAATCAAATGCATCCAAAGTTGCCCAAATTTTAATGCCTTATAATAGGTTCCATAGACTATTGGCAGAAAGGCCGAGGCAGAGCTACTTTGACTACGCTATTCTTCTCATTTCGAAAGAAGTAGCCCCGCCGATGACAACAGATTCAATTTTTTTAATCATATCTGACACACTAAAAACTTATAAATAATACTAGTAATTAATTTTCGAACAAAGTATTACGGGTCAACCCATTCCAACCCGTTCAAAAACTTAACTGCCCGTGTCCAATACCCAACCCATGCGACCTGCCCATTTTGCAACCCGTAAAACGTTATAAGATCAAGTCAAACAAGTTAATAAGAAAAGATAACATACTTGTTCAATGAAGTGCGCAAGTCGAGTTTGGGCACTCAAGAACCGTTGGATGAAAGCATTGATAGCTTTTGAATGAGCAGTTGTTGTCATTCCAGCGAAAAAATGGCTTCTTAAATATGGTAAAGCCCAGAGACTTCTTGTCGCAAACAATGTGTTTATGTGTCGGTTAGTGTGGAGCCCAAAAGAATTGACCATGTCTCTCCAACCCATTTCAAAATCTTCAATCGACTCCATATTGTACAGCCGATAAAATTCAGTTTTCCAATCATTATATCGTTCTCCTAAAACAGCATTAAACCAAGACGGGAACTTTGCAACAATCAGCCAGATGCAATAAGCATGCTTAGAAGCAGGCATTTCCATTGCTATTGCTTCTCTTACGCATGAAGTTTGGTCGGTTAATATCGTCTGTGGAAACTTCCCATTCATAAATCCCAGGAACGCCTTTCACGTAATGAAAAAACATAATTCAGAAACTAAGATAAAACAAATGTTGAGTGAATAGGTAAACAGGTCAGCTTCAGTTACATATAATATCTAACGGGTCGGACAGGTATAATTAAAACAAATTGCAAATAAAACAGTAGGGTGTAAAGAAGTTGGGCGGGTCTACAAATGCACACAGATTAAACACAATCATTCATACATTCTGAAGACAACTAGACAAGACATCGTGGGTTTACCCTATCTGAACTGATTTAAACCGAACAAAAATTAAAACCCTTTTCGAGTTTGATTCCCAACCCATTACCCAAGCAGCCTATTTCTCACCGCTACGTTCAGTAAATAATATAATCAGCTAGCTTAGACTTTCAAAGGTGTAACAAGATCTATCACTTTATCAATTTAAAAGCAATGACTGAGTAACTGTTTCTTCTTAAGAAAGGGAAAACATAAACTAATCTTTTTGAAGTTATACATGAATTTGACTTTTGATAATATTAGACATATTTATGGTTTAATACTTCATAAATACTGTCAAAATTTTCTCACTTCTTTATCCCCTCTCTGTTCTTTGATGCCCCACATGAATCAAACTTATTACCAGGCGAAGGCCTTTTGACTAACCTTATTTGGATTTACGAAAGAATCAACAACTAGAGTTGCACCCGTTCAGTTTTGAATTCACTTATTACCTTGTACCTAGCTTTCTAAATAGTGTTTAGACCCATAGCTTAACCCATTACATTTCATTTATCCAACAATTTATGCAATCAACTTATACTTGAGTAGTTTACCTTTTTGGCAAAAATATTTTGTGATCTGCCAACAATTTATGGCATTAAGTTACACTTTAATATTTTACCTATTCAGCAAAAACTATTTTGCCTAGATTTCTACATATGGCCATCCCTTGTCCAACTTTCATAAATTGGTATGCATGGGACCGAATCAAGAACAGAACCACATTGTTTCCTAAGTCATTTCAAATATTTACAAAAACAAGAAAATATTCAAGGATAATCTCAGACTATCAGGATCAATCAGGCCTCACTTTGACTCCACCGACAAACTAGAAATATCAAATCCAAACAACTGGTTATCGTAGGACTGACCATTTTCTCTTATATACATCTAAATATAGCATGATTACAATGTAAAGTTGTGCGACTCTGTATTCTTAAAGATGGGTATAAGAATTCCAACTTGTACAACAGGGGATAATTGTAGACATTAGAACTCAAATCTTATGCCTAGCAAGATACTAGCCAATGCAAAAAATTATACGCTAGTCATTGTTTTTCACCTTCTTGTTTTGTCTTTCATACCAACTTCTCCCAATACAAGGGTCGCTTATAATTTAAAGAAACTCAATGCATGAACCACAAACATAACTTCTTTATTGCATTCATATATAATCCAAGACCAACTAACCCATACTTATGTGTGCAAGCGCTCATGAGTATCCCAAATTTTATTATCATTGTCACATCTAAGTGTCCATGCATCATGTAAATTGATACTCGTAAGTCGTAACAGACATTCAGTATGCCAGTCAAAAAGTAGATTTTTATTTCATTCAAGATGACACTGGTAATGTAATTTGTATTTATCACATCTACTAGGTTTGAATGAAAAGCAGTGTTGTAAATATCGGTCATGGCGGTTGATATATCGGCGCCATGGCGGTTGGCAGCGGTCCACTGCCACCAAAATTCACATATTGGTCAAATTTATCGGTCATGGTCAAAATCGGTGCTTGGCGGTCAAAATCGGTACTTATGGAGATCAAAATCGGTCAAAAAGCAACCAAAACTATTTATTTTGTTATGAATTTAAATTTAAATTGATAATAATTATGGACTTATGGTTTTTATTTTTCAAGCATGTTAAACTTTAGTTTTTTGTGGCTATTGACTTATTTTGTTAGGATATTGCTAATATATATTTTTTTTAAATAAATTCCTTTATAATTTATGGTCCCCGCCGAGAAACCGATATATCGCCGCCAAGAGCGATTTATCGCTTAAAGGTGGTCGACCGCCGACCGATTTTTACAACCTTGATGAAAAGGGAAAAGATATATTATATACAAGACCTAGGATGCTTTAACACTTGACATACTAAAACCAAAGAAACAGCAGCAAACAGGGAAACAAGGTAACTGCAACAAAAAGGAAACTTTAACTAAAAATCAGAAAATCGGTTAACTGGATTACCTTTAGAGCCCATGAATACGACTTTAAGTTTTCCTCACGTAGAAGTGCACAACCAAAAAAGCAAGGCATACCATAATTATTCATTCCAACCCAAATCCCAAGTGGCATATCAAAAGCATTCAGTCTATGTGTTGTATCGAATACCACTGCATCACCGAATATTTCATACGCTTGGACAGATGATGCATATGACCATGCAATGTTTTCCAACCGATTATTTATATCAAGCTTATATTCAAATTGGAAATTATGATCTTTGTCTTTAATATTTCTGCACATTCTGAGTAAATCTATGCTCTCGTCCTCTAAATCCACTTTCCTAAATGATTGAAGCAAATTTCTTACATCCTTTTCAGTAAAAGGAAGGAACCCGGGCTCCAAACATTTCTCAAGTTCCAAAAGCCTCATCATTTGTTGAACAGATATTCCCGTTTTGGCAAACATCAGGATTCTGTTTTTGTCAATATCTGAAATGGTACGATAAGCAGGAAGAAAACGAACTTGATTAGGTTCTAGAAGTTCATGATTATGATGATTTGAAAAACCTGTTACTCGCCACTCAGGTGCTCCTAACTCAGTTGTTTTGCTTATACGCATATACGCCTGACATCCACATCTTGAGGACTTACGGTTTCTTTGTGGTTTATTTTCATTCATACTTTTGACAGGCGTATTTCCCGCCCTATGGCAGACGAAATAGCGCCGGGTAAGACCTTTCCCTATACCATCTTTACCTTCAGTTCTATGTCGACGGATCGAGAAACCACACTGTCTGGCAAATTCGCTATAATATTCATAAGCATGATCATGAGTAGGAAATCTTTGACCAATATAAGGAATGGCATCGTTTGTTGATTCTAATGAGAGTTTGGTTTCATCTGGCGATTCTTCCGTGCTGCTAGTTTCATCTAAAGATAAAGACCTCTGATCTGACTGGTCATCATAAACGGACAATAGATGTTCAGCATCATCGGACATCATTTTTGATAGCTCTACTGTTTCTGCATCAGCACCACCTGTTTGCCATCTGAACCTTCATCAAAGAACAAGAAAAATGGTGAGAAAACATATACATTTGTTTTTCCTCAAGAATAAGCATCCATATGATATACATATATATTACTTCATACTCATATATATTACTTCATACTCTACACTTAGATTAAGTCATTTAAAATTGTTTGACTATTAATCGGATATCTAAATACCCTTTAATGAAAAATTATCGCGAATCTTGTGCCACAAATTAATAATTATCCACAACAGCAATAGTTAATGATATTCATTTTTCGCTTGAACCTTCCAATTATACAGACCAAAGTGCCAAAATGGACGTTTTGTTATGGTTATAGGATGGATTAGCAAATGACACAAAGAAACATATCAAAACATTAGAGTACGATTACAGTTACTATATTTAGCCACATCAATCGATAAGTCAAGAAATATTAACAAACTGAATAGCTCTAACAATTTCGTGTCAAGGTCAACTTTTTGCCAACTGATATGGATTAGTGAGGAAACATATACACTGTATCAAGAAAAAGCAACCATACTGAATAAATATATACTCGTTCAATCTCTACACTTAATTTAACATAACTGTTGGGCAAATGAATCAGATATCTAAGGGGGTGTTTGTTTAAGCTTATATGTGGCTTATGAGCTTATTTAATTTCGGCTTATATTTCATATAAGCCATAATTTTCCGGCTTATTTTGAGAGTTATTGGCTTATATAAGTGTATCATATCATAATATCATGATAAACATATATAAGCCCACAAATCTCAAAATAAGCAGGAAATTTGAGGCTTATGAAATATAAGCCGAAATCAAATAAGCTCATAAGCCCACATATAAGCTTAAACAAACAACCCCTTAACAGTTGGGCGAATGAATCAGATATCTAAAATACTCATTACTCGTGCACAAACATAAGACTAATATAGATAGTCCATAAAAAGCAAAAATGGTCAGTCGTGTCCATTTTTAGCATGAAAACTTGCCACAAAACAAAACGTACAAACTACACACGATGACACAAATAAATCGCATTATTCGTGTACTAAATCAATCAACGCCTCAAAAATATAATATAACATAACATTTAACTACCAAGTAAAGCCAGTTAATTTATCGCTAACACGACGCATCATTTCCATTCTTTCAAATTTTTTTGCTGCATGGAACATTTCCTATCAGCGAAAACTAAATTCGATATTACGACACTTGAAAACATAACCTTCCCATAACTAAATACATCCATATAATAAAGACAAACTTGTTACCATAACTAAAACAAACTTATATAAATTCCCATAAACAGATACTACATTATTTATTATCTGATGATTAATTATATGATCGAATAACAGTAATTTGACATAGTGGTAAAAGTAAAAAAGTGGGGATTACTTACAGTGTGTGATTTTGACATGTGAGTGTGTGAAAAGTAATTGATCTGTTGTGTGAAGGGTGAACCCTAATTTGCGCCGGGGTAGATGAGATGTGGATGGTTTATAACGTGCGCCCCCCTGCTTATCCAACGCTGTTTGGGTTTCCAAACACTCCCAATCTTCCTATCGGGTCGGGTATGTAAAGATCGGAATATTATGGTAACGGGTCGGGTCCTTTTTTATTTCTTTTATTTCAGGTAAATTGCAAATTTAGTCACTAAAGTTGTCCAAATGCGGAAAAAAAATATACCGAGAGCAAAGGTTGTGCAAAAACGCCATTAATGTTTTATTTTTTTGCAAAAAAGACACCGAGAGCTAACTTTTGTTATTTTCCTTGTTAAGTGTCACGTCATTGAGGGTATTATCGTCATTTCGTTGTTTATTTTGCCGCGAACCTTTTGGTTAAATCTGACATGACCTCAATGGCTAAATTTGCAAAAGTTAGTTTTCATGTTTCCATATTAAACTATCAAAGCCTTCGGTCATTACACACACACACACACTTAACTAAAAAATTATCATTTCCTTAACTAGTAACATGTCTCGCTGTCTTGATCTCGTGATTGCCTGTAACTCATTTGTCATATCGGAAATGATGCTATCTCATTACCAGCGAGAGGTTGAGGAAGACATTCATCATACACAAGAATAGATGAGTAGGTGCCAAAAGCTTTCTAATATGATCGGTATTATGAGGGACCTGATTGCAGAGCTCCAAAACTTAAGGGGCTCGAGAGTTGCAAGGTCCAATGTGAACAAGCTTAGGAGGATTCAGACAGTTGATATGAGAAAGATGAGGGGTTGATGAGGATGCTTAGGCAAACTAACGACAATATTGTTTCCAAGATTGAGTTTACTGTGAGGCAAACGTACATGTGAAGGGGTTGGTTGCTAGAGGCTGGGATGGGTTGTTTTGTTGTGTATGATGAATGTAGGTAGTAGGGGGTTAGGCGCTTGTGGTTTCTTTTGTTCTTTTTGGTGCCCCTGTTGAATGTATATGTAGATAGGGGTTGTGGTTTCCCTTATCGTAAGGTTGTAAATGTATGGTTCATGAATGCAAGGGGTCGTTTGATCCCGATTTTCTTGATATACAGTGTTCGATTCGTAACAAACACAAACATGAAATTGAATGAATTTTAACCACAATACACAAACACAAACTTGTAAATGCTATTATTCGAAGCATATAACAGAAATACAAAACAAACACAAACATATTATGCATAAGATATTGGATGAAATAACAGAGTATTGATAGGAGTCAAGCATCACTAAACATTTAACCCATATGTAATACTTCAAGTTACATAATATCGTTCAGCATGTACCAAAAAGATGAACCCATCACAATACCTCTACACACCGTTTGGTGTATCCGAAACAGAGGTAATATAGTTCAAGTTACATTAGTCAAATTACATACGTAATATACAACCAAATTAAAACTGTTTTTGTTTCAACACATTACATAATCCCAAAAGATGAACCCAATTGTCAATCTTCAAAAGCTTCTACTGGATGAACCAACTGGTGATCAACTATACTTGCACAATCAAAATATGCAATGAAATGATGTTACTATAATATGCAATGAAATGTATCCAAAAAATTTGCTAAACAATTCATTAGACTCACCTAGTCAAAATAACACCACTTTGTTTCCCATTGATCTTGATGCCCTTAGACCCAGTACGCAATTAGTGATTTTAACATCACTTCTTGGTCTCAAAAAACCCGCACCCATAGCTCCCACATTCACTGAACCAACACCTGTTGTCGTCTTCATAGAACCACCCTCTCTAATAACAATACCATCCGGTTTGTTCATGTAAACAACATCATCCTCATTAACCATATTTCCTTTTTCCTTATCCACGGACCTCTGCACCATCTTTTTATGCTTCCCGAATTCAGGTTTTGAAGCATCAACATCATCCACAACCCTAAAGTAGAGGTGGCAAAACGGGCGGGTCGGGCGGGTTAGGGCAACGGGTCAAACGAGCGCGGGCCAAACGGGTGACTACTAAAATTCAGGTCAAACGGGTACGGGCCAAACGGGTGCGGACCAAACAGGCAAAAAAAGACATCAAAAGACTAAAATTTCTACAAAACAAAAGAATTTCCTCGAACCAAACACCTCATATTGATTAAATAACTAGTTAACGGGAAACAAACTTTAAAGTCGAACATCCAATTGCCGAAGTAAACCAAATATTATATTTGAATACATAGAAAAGTAAACTAAACAAAAAGTCTCCTGTGGACGTATAGTCTGGACTGGACCAGGAATGGGCCAGGCCCGGCAGATAGCGGCCCACTCTACGCCTAAACCCTATTCCATGCCCTATAAATATGGATGGGATTCCCTTCTTGGGAAAACAACATAACAGGTTACTCTAAACCTAATGCTATATCGCATCAATACTAACTTGATCGTCGGAGGTGGATCCCGGGGCTACAGCCTCGGGTCCACTCTTGATGGGTTCTCTTTGTTGACAGGTCTACTCAGGGCTCGAGAAGACGAAGAACGACCCATGGAGAGTCGTTGGATCCAGCCCGCGCTAGATTATGTATCAATAAGATGGCGCCATCCGTGGGACCTGACTACGACAAGTTTCATATTGATTAAATAACTAGTTAACGGGAAACAAACTTTAAAGTCGAACATCCAATTGCCGAAGTAAACCAAATATTAAAGTTGAATACATAGAAAAGTAAACCAAACAAAAAGTCTCCTGTGGACGTATAGTCTGGACTAGACCAGGAATGGGCCAGGCCCGGCAGACAGCGACCCACTCTATGCCTAAACCCTATTCCATGCCCTATAAATATGGACGGGATTCCCTTCTTGGGAACACAACATAACAGGTTACTCTAAACCTAACTCGTGTATGCTATATCGCATCAATACTAACTTGATCGTCGGAGGTGGATCTCAGGGCTACGGCCTCGGGTCCACTCTTGATGGGTTCTATTTGTTGACAGGTCTACTCAGGGCTCGAGAAGACGAAGAACGGCCCATGGAGAGTCGTTGGATCCAGCCCGCGCCAGATTATGTATTAATAAGATGGCGCCATCCGTGGGACCTGACTTTGACAAGTTTTGTGCTCTCACATCACCGAAAAGCAATCATCAAGTTCAAAAGCCGGTAACTTTAAAACCCGGCCAATGCGGTATTCATGCGTTAAGATATGTTATCTTTTAAATATTCATAAGATTTTATGTAAATCTTTTAACTTGGTAAACACGATTTTATCTATAGTCGCACTAAGTCCGCATGATCGGACCTACTTTATCTTTTCGCCGCGAATTAATTCGCACACATAATGTTTTTACGGTTGGTATGCTTGTTGCACGTTTGAACAACGCAGTCACGATGAATCTACCTGCGTTAGGCCGTGCGTTCGGACATCTTCGCATATCAGCTACGAACAGGCACCATGATGCTAGTCAATCGCCATGAGTGCACTGGACAAAAGTCGTGGTCATGTTATGTTCATCTGCGATCATCCTAACACGTTTGGGTCTATGTGGTCACGATACATCCATCTGCGTTTATGCGTGCGATTGAAACTATTAGTCGCGGTCACGGTCACGGTCACGGTGCGATTGAAACAACAATTCATTATTTATGTAGTTTGTAAAACCTCACGATAGGTGTGATTCGCACTACTACTTTTCTTATGTGTTAATTTCTCATGCTATGTGCTATATATTGCTTCACGCTAAACTTTTACTTCATTAGGTTTTATATGTTGCGATTCGCGGCATATACTTTTAATATTTGCATTAAGTGTTTTTCAGGATTTGAATAACTAAGTTTAATGCTCCTACAAGAGTAGCACCATCAAACTTGGGGGGCTACCAGGGTATATAATACCATTGTTTCTGTACCGTCCTTTGTCGATTGTAAAGACGGATGTAATGTCCGCACCTCCTTGTCGCGCACAGCGCGCACCTTTACCACAGAAGCATGTCTTCTGACGCACCATGCTGCATCGCTACTGGTACAAAAGGTACACCCTTAACCAGGATGCAACATACGAGATCCACCTTCACCATTGTGAGACTCTCACAATCGCAATGTCAGTGTTACCCCAACTATAGAACTATGTGTTCTTCTTACGGGGTCTTTACTGTCACACGGTGGCGGGAAACCTAGCATATGCGCATCCCTCCCCGTCATGTAAGAACGGGTGTTACTCAGGTCACCGCGGACGCGCCTACAAGGTCGCGGATTCGGATATAGTCTAATGGGTTAAACAGGACTGCGCCATGGACAACCAGTGCGTACTGTCGCATTTGGGCTGAGCAGTATAGTCCGTCTCATGTGCACACCTGAGTTGCGCACACATTGGCCATGCCGTCATGGTTGATTGGGCCTACGTGGCCATGAACAGAACTTAAGTCTAGCATAACATAGCCATGCACTATGTCACACTAGACTTGGGGGGCTTGTGGACGTATAGTCTGGACTGGACCAAGAATGGGCCAGGCCCGGCAGACAGCGGCCCATTCTACGCCTAAACCCTATTCCATGCCCTATAAATATGGCTGGGACTCCCTTCTTGGGAACACAACATAACAGGTTACTCTAAACCTAACTCTTGTATGCTATATCGCATCAATACTAACTTGATCGTCGGAGGTGGATCCCGGGGCTACGGCCTCGGGTCCACTCTTGACGGGTTCTCTTTGTTGACAGGTCTACTCAGGGCTCGAGAAGATGAAGAACGGCCCATGGAGAGTCGTTGGATCCAGCCCGCGCCAGATTATGTATCAACATCTCCAAAGTTTAAATTTCCGAATGCCGAAATAAACAACAAATTGGTCTTTGAAGTTGCAAGAAGAACATATTAGTCTTTTCTCTATTCCAGTTGGTTGAATGGTAACAGTCAATTTGACTCTTTAAGAATTTCCAAGACCTGCAGGTAGCAATGAATGAAAATAGAGCATACTTCTATCTTATAACAAAACAGAAAGTTAAAATTCTCCCACATTTACATTGATTCCAAATTTCCAATACACATATATGCTCATTTGACTAAAGAAAAACAAATTATATGCAGTGGATCAGCATCACATAGCAAGTTGCAAAACTAAACCAATGATAATGAGAAGTTAAATTGAAACAAGCCTAAAGTCACGTAAAGTGTATAAAATGCTTATAGCTCTTACATACTTTTAGTTCACAAAAGATGGTGTTTTTTTAATGATACAGATTTCGTAACTATATGCCTAAAAATATAAACAAACAAAAATGCGAAGTTTAGTAATCGGTCTGTATTAACCCATCATATAATAAGAGCTAAAAATAAATCTAAAAAAAGAAAATAAATCTGATAATGGCAACTTTAAGAGACATGTTTATAGCAACAGCCAACCAGGAGTAATAAAACCAAAATTTTCAACCCCTTATGTTAAAAGGTACTTTAAATAATTACTATGTATGAAATCAAACCAATTCAAGTTTAAGATGACTCCGATAAGCTCAATGCGAGTCTGATCTGTTTTGACGTCACATCTTTTGCCTATAAATTTCTCATAATGGGTCTGACCTGAACCCATTCTAACCCTTTTTAACCCATGCCCCAACCTGATCCGAACCGCCCATTTTTAAGCTCAATAAGTACTAGTTGATGCAGCATAAGATCTAATCGTCATATAAGTTAAGCTATTCTACCAGAAGACGATAAACAAAATAGTAGTATATTACCTTAAAAAAAACATTAGTTATCATTGTAATTTTCAAGATCTTCTGATAGTCCTTCCACTTCTTCCTCGTCATATAATACATTAAAAGAGATAAAGTCTCATAATTTTATTCAATACTTATATTAAATCATATACAATCATAGAAATAACGCATAACAAGTAACTTACAAAGAGAATGAAATAATATACCTTTTAAATCAAGCCAATCACGAGTGCACAACAGCGCCTCAGCATTTGATGGAGACAATGAGCTTCGATATTTACTCAAGATTCGACCCCCGATATTAAATGATGATTCAGAAGCCACTGTTGTTATTGGAACACTCAATAAATCACGAGCTATGAAAGCCAATCGTGGGTACCTTGCTTGATTTTCTTTCCAGAATTGCAAAACATCAATTGTTGTTTTTCTAGAAATTTCAGGCTCCTCTAAATACAATGTCAATTCCAATTTGTTACTTGTTTCAACTCTTCGAAACCGACTACGGAAAGACTCAAAGCCACATAACCCATCTAACTCATCCACTGTGTCACCATCATTTACATTTTCATTATTAGCTCCCAGTGAATCATTGCGTGTCTCAAAATTGAACTCGTACTCATTATATAGCTCATACAAACAGTCAATTATATCTTCCACTTTTTCGTTACATACTTATGCTGCCATTTCAAGTTTTGAGAAACAATACTCAATGATTTTAACCTTATACCGAGGATCCATGATAATAGCAAAGGATAACACTTTACAATACTCATCCAGTACTTGTTAAATTTCGTCTTCATTTCTTCTCCCATTTTACTTATAATGGGATCTGAATTGTGTATTGCTTGTTCAATATTCGACTGAATTTTGTATACTTTCAAAAAGTATAAGTTTGAGGTAAGATAAGAGTTTCTCGAAAACAATGTTGTGATATCATAAAAAGGTTTAAGAAACTTGGTGATTTCCTTAATTCTTATCCATTCGTCTTCTTGATGAGGTGAAAAATGATCCGTTTTTAGGGGGTCATTTAAGCCCGAATTCGAATTTATTTGATCAAATATTGCCCTAAATCGTTCCTTTTGTGATTTTAGGTACTTTGGGAGAGAAATCTGGAAAAGGAAGCAATTCGGACATTTTTGGAGCATAAAAGTGAAGAAAACGCCGAAGTCTTAATTTTTCATGCTGGGAACAGTAGGTGACGGCGTCAAGAGCAAATCCTTGACGGCGTCAAGAGCAAATTTCATGAATTTCCATGACGACCCAGTAGAGTTTTGACGGCGTCACGTGAGAAGGGCGTCAAGAGTAAAAGAGTCATGACGGCCTGGAAGTGTCTAAGTCTTGACGGCGTCAGAAGTAGATCTAGGCAGTCCGAGGAGAGTTTTGGCGGCGAGGTGACGGCGTCACAAGATTACTCTTGACGCCGTCAGACCTGTTTTTCTATATATAGTTTTCTAATTTTTCACATTTAAAGAGAGAAGTTTTGGGAGAAACCCTAAGTACGATTTTGGTGCAACTTTTACAGGTTTTTCAAGGGTTCCAAACCCTTGATACCTTGCATTGTAATTGAGATAAGTGTTCTTCTAATTCAATCAATATGTCTATGTGTTGGTTGTCTATATCTTGTTCTTGTCTCAATTCCATTATGCTAGGCTAGATCTCTTTTGTGTTTGCTTAGATCTAATGAAACCTAGATATTGATTATGTGTTGATTACTTGTTTATTTTTGTCTTGGATGAATGATTTATATGTTAGGCTTAAAAAAACTGGCAGATCTCCAAATGGTAGCATGCTTGAACGTCTTAAGAAACATGAACCGAGGCGTACTAGGTCTTTATTGGTTGTATTTAATGCATGAGCCACTGTTTACAATCCCTATAGTTGTGCTGGGCATGGTGTAGGAGGAGATAAGAGCTCATAGAATTGGGGAGTTATGTATGCCACCCCATGAATGGTATTAAGGAATACAATCCGTCATCCATGCAATTATAACAAGTAATTAACGTGTAAAAGATATCTAGGGAGTAGTGAAATCTAAGTAAACACATTTTCTCCAATTACTGCTCTCAACCTTAGTATAAATTAGTTTACTTTCATTTTTAGTATTTTATTTTGATTGCATCTTAGTTTTGGGTTAGTTGAATAGCAACTAATTCCGCCCACTCTTTCAAACCCCGAGATTTTTACTTGCTTTCTAAAAAATATAAAAACACAAAAATAATCATCCCTCACCTTTAGAACTAGTATTTAGGCTTTCTAATCCTAGCGACACTATTCCTAAGCTGAACGATCAATCCCCCGGTACTTATCACTATACTATACTACAACGATCAGGTACACTGCCTGGTGGGGGTTGTAAGCTTCTCGAGATCCCTCGAGAGGTAAAGCCTGTTGCGATTCCCACGCATCAAGTTTTTGGCGCCGCAGCCCGGGGAATAGTTATTGTCTAGGTTAGGATTTCTTTTTATTAGGTCTACTTGCTAGATTCCTTTCTAGTAAGATTTTATTTTTTATTTTTAGGTTTTTTTAGTCTATCTTATTTCTTCGTGCCTTTGTTCGTAACTCTTTACCATCCGACATCATGGAAGGTGGTAACATCTTTGAACCCGTCATCCCACCACAACAAATCCCACCATTAGAACCCCTTAGGCCCCGAACCTTAGGAGAGTACTCCCGACCTAGCCACTAAGGCTACCGAAACACCATTGAGCTCACCGGAGCCAATGTGACCCCCTTGCGATCCGACACCATCCGGTTGGTGTAAAGCGGATGTGCATTCCATGGACTTCGTTCCGAAGATCCAAACCAACATCTTAAGGACTTTCTTAAAATCGTAGATTCCATAGACCTAGGTGTTGAAACTAGAGAGACGACCCGTTTACGCCTATTCCAATTCTCTCTACGGGATCAAGCTAGTCAATGGCTTGAGCGTTTACCCGCGGAATCCATCACCACATGGGATGATCTCACCACTCGTTTCCTTGCTCAATTTTTCCCACCGGGGAGAACTACTAAGCTTAGAAATGACATCTTGATGTTCCAACAACGTCAAAATAAATCTCTTTATGAAGCATGGACTCGTTTCAAGGACTTACTCCAAAAAGTCCCTCATCATGGCATAGATCTTTGGCTCCAAGTCCAAATTTTTTATGACCATATCGACATCTCCACGAGGCGAGCCATTGACCAATCGGCCGATGGTAAGCTACGTGATCTTAGTGCGGAACAATCATGGGAACTCATAGAAGATCTTGTTCTCTATGACAACGAAAGTTTGAATGATCCCCATGACTTGAACAAAACGGTCAAGGCAATATCTTTGCCTTCGAACAATTCTAGCACTCCCGACCGTAGGATCATGGAACTTGAGGACCAAGTCAAGTTTCTCATGAAATCTTACGAAGCTCCTAAGCCTTCAAGCCAAGTGAACAAAATCACTTCTTCATGCGAATTATGTAGCGGTCCCCATGACACTCGTGATTGTGTGGAACTCCCCGGAACAGCTTTTGCGGACTACGCATCCACGCGTACCGACGAAGCGGGAGATAAGTGGTACACTTTCAAGCCCGAGCCAAACCCTTACGGTGATTCATACAACCCCTCTTGGAAAAATCACCCAAACCTTAGGTGGAAACAAAATCAACCCAATTCCTCCAATCCGCCTAATCGCTACCAACCAAACGGCCGACCATCCAACCGTACTTTCAACAACAATCCTTCTAACAACTATGGTAGTACCAACAATCTTGAAGGATTGATGTCAAAGTTCATGGCATCTCAAGAAGCCCGCATAGCTAGGTTTGACACCGAATTCAACCAACAACAAACGGAGATGACCAACAAGATTGACAACTTGTTGAAAGCCCTCAACAACCAATCATTAATCACATCTAGGAAGGACACTAGGGACACCAATAGTGGAATCCAAATTAAGGACCCCTCATCATCCAAACATGTCCACTTTGTCAATGTGGTCACCATTAAGCCGATAGATAAGGAGATAGAGGAGAGCGACAAGGATGAAGTTAGAGTAGAAGCTGATAGTAAGGATGAGAGTAGGGAAGTTGAGGTTAATAAGGATGAGGAATTAGAGGAGGTAGAACCTATAGAAGAATACTTTGATAAGTTGCCAACCAAGGAAGAACGGGAATACCATAAGGATTTATTCGATAGTCCCGAGAGAACATATATCTTTGGCAACCCCCTTATCAAAATGGGAGACCCCTCTAACATTAACATCCCATGCAATATCGGGCACATGCATATATGGAAAGCTTACATCGACCTTAGATCCCCCGTGAATATCATGACTAGGACTTATTACAATTGGGTGATGAAGAAGCAACTTGATTTTAGGATGATGCCCGGTAAGAATCTGATAAGTAATTTTGCAGGAAGAGTGAAGGGATTGCATGTAATTATTGGGAATCTCACCTATGAGATCGATTTTATGATAGTGGAAGACATTCATCCGGTGATAGATGCTTGCCTAAGCCAAATAGTATTCGGAAAACCATTTGTTGAGGCCACTAGGATGAGTTATGATCCGACTTTAGGGATAGTTAGATTCAAGAAAGAGAATGATGAGGTTGCTTATCAAATGCCCTACAAGATCGAACAATACCGCCTTCTCTCTAATTTCGAAAAGGAACATAAGCTAGCGGCTTATTATAGGAATGAGGAGGATAGACGTAGGGGAGTAGAATATGTAAAGAATCGGATGCTTGGTTTCTACAAAGAGTGCTTGCAACTAGGTCCGGAATACAAAACTGGTTTAGAAAACGACCTAGAGAGTGGAACCAATGATGAGATCACGTAGTAACCCATGACCTTGAGTCTAGCTACAAGACTCGTAAATAAAGAAAAGCACTTCTTGGGAGGCAACCCATGTTTTGTGTGATTTTATTTGTTTGTTTGTTATTTGCTTCCGTATGCATGCTTTATTTTTATTGTTGGTTGATCATGTTTCTCAATTAAAATGTGGAAATACTTTACTTTGTTGTTTAGCCTAGTCTTAACTCCACCTAGAAGTATTTTTGCAAAAGACAAGTGTAAGGGGAAACCCCAAATATGTTTTTAAGAAACAAACCGATCATGATTCTCCACAATAATAAATGAGCATGTATATTCGTATTTGTTAGAGTCAAATGCTTGTATTGAGTCATAATGAAGTTTTGCAGGATTTTCCAGGAAGTAGGACCAAGTTTTTCCAGAAATTTTCTGGAAACTTAACATAAGAATTTCTGCAGGTCCATTCTGACGGCGTCAGAGGTTTACTCTTGACGGCGTCAGGAGTTAAAATCTGGAAATTTTACCGGTTTTGTTTTTCTAACGGAGTCTTATGGTTTTTGTGAATTATTAAGTTTTATAATCTCCAGGAGATCTGTAAACTTCATTCCACAAGCATTATATCTTATCTTGTTTTCTAGGATTTAGAAACTTATATAGGATGCCGCCGATTTTACGCGAGGTTGTCTTGTCTATTTTGTCAGGTTTTACAGGTTATGTATGACAAGAAGATGATTTATATTCTGGAAGGGAAGCTTTGATCGTTCATTTTCTTGGAGGAAGATTTAACCTGGCCACCTATAATCCATACCGAGCGAATCAGGGGAGTATTTGATTTCATTCTCTTTACTTTTTCACTTTTACATTCTTTACTTGAACATTGGGGACAATGTTCATCTTAAGTGTAAGGGGAGGGTAAAAAGATGATACCTTACATATGCACTTTCGCTTGAGTTTGTTTTGTTTAATAGTAGATGTGTAATAAAACTATGAGAAATACTTGTTAGTGCAATTTTAGCGCCAAATTTAAATTTTTTACAACATTTAGGAGTGAAACTTTAGCCATAGCAAGCGTCTCATGGATAGGAGATTGTATGACTAGCACATAACCGTATATTCAGAAAAATTTTCCACCCAAATATGTGAGGTTCGCCTTTAGATTTGATAGGGAAAGCATTCATTATTAGTGCTTATGAGTGTACCGGTAGCATTTAGATTCTAGAACTTGCGTTAGTTATGCATCCCGAGACTGCTAGTGAGACTACATTCGTGTAGTAGGATTTACTACATGATAAGAGGCATTAGGATCACCCTTGTGTTAAACCCGTATCATAATTACTTGACTATTTAAGTCATATTACTTGGCTAGTTAAGTCAACTAATTTTTCCCACACCCTTAGCGTTGTACTCATTTTTAGTACACGAAACCCCTAGTACACCCCTCCGAGCCTATCTTTTCGTTTCTAACTTTAAGCATTTTACTTAAAGGAAGAATTTGTTACACCCCACTTAAATGTACAACCAAATCGCCTTAGTCTTCCGTTTATGCGCTTATTTTTAGTGCATTATTGTTATTTGTTAAACCCTAAGTTAACTTTCTAATTGATTACATGGTTGCTAAGTCGAGTCATATCCTTGTACATATTGTTTTGGGACGATTGGGACTCATGGGTAAGTACTTATTTTATGGAGTAATGGGGAAGAACATCACTTATTACCCTCATATGTACGTTAATCTTAAAAGTGCTCCAAGTGTTTTGATTTTCTTAATTCGAGTCATTAGATTAGTTAAATGTAAAGTATGTAAAGATTCAAGTGTAAGGGAAATGTTTATTCCCTATGATGTATTATTTTAGTGTATGCAAAAAAAAAAAAAAAAAAAAAAAAAAAAAAAAGTCGAAAAATCAAGAAAAAGAAAAAAAATAGAAAAAAGAAAAAAAAAAAGAAAAAAAAAACATACGGACTACCATCCCGTTTCATTCTATGTTTATTTTATGTTTTCGTTATTTTTCATTTATTAGCTTAAGTCGAGTCTAATCTTGGCTTAGCAACGTCATATTGTACATGTAATTAACTAAGATTGTTAACTCACCACCAGTAAAACTTCCTTTATCCAACAAAACCGTGTATTTCATATCCCTACACCTAACGTTACAACCCTTTAAAAGACCTCTTTGATAGTTTATCCTAGGTGCTTACGCCATGTGGTGGAGGTTTGATCCTTTCCCAAGCCTATGGTAATCTATTTTGATATGACAGGTAGTGAGAGATATCTTCCGTTTCCATATTGTAATTTACACTTTATTACACCCGAGAGATGTGAGTATCTAAACACTATTTGTGAGGTGCTAGTGTATGACCTCCGTGCTTGATTATTGGTCTTTAGTGGAACGATTATTTGTTGTAATTACTTTTATATTAGTGTTAAATGACCCCTAACTTGTCTTTTGAGTAGAATAAAAGCGAATTTGCTTGAGGACAAGCAAATCTCAAGTGTAAGGGTATATGATGAGGCGAAAAATAATCCGTTTTTAGGGGGTCATTTAAGCCCGAATTCGAATTTATTTGATCAAATATTGCCCTAAATCGTTCCTTTTGTGATTTTAGGTACTTTGGGAGAGAAATCTGGAAAAGGAAGCAATTCGGACGTTTTTGGAGCATAAAAGTGAAGAAAACGCCAAAGCCTTAATTTTCCATGCTGGGAACAGTAGGTGACGGCGTCAAGAGCAAATCCTTGACGGCGTCAAGAGCAAATTTCATGAATTTCCATGACGACCCAGTAGAGTTTTGACGGCGTCACGTGAGAAGGGCATCAAGAGTAAAAGAGTCATGACGGCCTGGAAGTGTCTAAGTCTTGACGGCGTCAGAAGTAGATCTAGGCAGTCCGAGGAGAGTTTTGGCGGCGAGGTGACGGCATCACAAGATTACTCTTGACGCCGTCAGACCTGTTTTTCTATATATAGTTTTCTAATTTTTCACATTTAAAGAGAGAAGTTTTGGGAGAAACCCTAAGTACGATTTTGGTGCAACTTTTACAGGTTTTTCAAGGGTTCCAAACCCTTGATACCTTGCATTGTAATTGAGATAAGTGTTCTTCTAATTCAATCAATATGTCTATGTGTTGGTTGTCTATATCTTGTTCTTGTCTCAATTCTATTATGCTAGGCTAGATCTCTTTTGTGTTTGCTTAGATCTAATGAAACCTAGATATTGATTATGTGTTGATTACTTGTTTATTTTTGTCTTGGATGAATGATTTATATGTTAGGTTTATGAAAACTGGCAGATCTCCAAATGGTAACATGCTTGAACGTCTTAAGAAACATGAACCGAGGCGTACTAGGTCTTTATTGGTTGTATTTAATGCATGAGCCACTGTTTACAATCCCTATAGTTGTGCTGGGCATGGTGTAGGAGGAGATAAGAGCTTATAGAATTGGGGAGTTATGTATGCCACCCCATGAATGGTATTAAGGAATACAATCCGTCATCCATGCAATTATAACAAGTAATTAACGTGTAAAAGATATCTAGGGAGTAGTGAAATCTAAGTAAACACGTTTTCTCCAATTACTGCTCACAACCTTAGTATAAATTAGTTTACTTTCATTTTTAGTATTTTATTTTGATTGCATCTTAGTTTTGGGTTAGTTGAATAGCAACTAATTCCGCCCACTCTTTCAAAGCCCGAGATTTTTACTTGCTTTCTAAAAAATATAAAAACACAAAAATAATCATCCCTCACCTTTAGAACTAGTATTTAGGCTTTCTAATCCTAGCGACACTATTTCTAAGCTGAACGATCAATCCCCCGGTACTTGTCACTATACTATACTACAACGATCAGGTACACTGCCTGGTGGGGGTTGTAAGCTTCTCGAGATCCCTCGAGAGGTAAAGCCTGTTGCGATTCCCACGCATCAAGTTTTTGGTGCCGTAGCCCGGGGAATAGTTATTGTCTAGGTTAGGATTTCTTTTTATTAGGTCTACTTGCTAGATTCCTTTCTCGTAAGATTTTATTTTTTATTTTTAGGTTTTCTTTAGTCTATCTTATTTCTTCGTGCCTTTGTTCGTAACTCTTTACCATCCGACATCATGGAAGGTGGTAACATCTTTGAACCCGTCATCCCACCACAACAAAACCCACCATTAGAACTCCTTAGGCCCCGAACCTTAGGAGAGTACTCCCGACCTAGCCACCAAGGCTACCGAAACACCATTGAGCTCACCGGAGCCAATGTGACCCCCTTGCGATCCGACACCATCCGGTTGGTGCAAAGCGGATGTGTATTCCATGGACTTCGTTCCGAAGATCCAAACCAACATCTTAAGGACTTTCTCAAAATCGTAGATTCCATAGACCTAGGTGTTGAAACTAGAGAGACGACCCGTTTACGCCTATTCCAATTCTCTCTACGGGATCAAGCTAGTCAATGGCTTGAGCGTTTACCCGCGGGATCCATCACCACATGGGATGATCTCACCACTCATTTCCTTGCTCAATTTTTCCCACCGGGGAGAACTACTAAGCTTAGAAATGACATTTTGATGTTCCAACAACGTCAAAATGAATCTCTTTATGAAGCATGGACTCGTTTCAAGGACTTACTCCAAAAAGTCCCTCATCATGGCATAGATCTTTGGCTCCAAGTCCAAATTTTTTATGACCATATCGACATCTCCACGAGGCGAGCCATTGACCAATCGGCCGGTGGTAAGCTACGTGATCTTAGTGCGGAACAATCATGGGAACTCATAGAAGTTCTTGCTCTCTATGACAACGAAAGTTGGAATGATCCCCGTGACTTGAACAAAACGGTCAAGGCAATATCTTTGCCTTCGAACAATTCTAGCACTCCCGACCGTAGGATCATGGAACTTGAGGACCAAGTCAAGTTTCTCATGAAATCTTACGAAGCTCCTAAGCCTTCAAGCCAAGTGAACAAAATCACTTCTTCATGCGAATTATGTAGTGGTCCCCATGACACTCGTGATTGTGTGGAACTCCCCGGAACAGCTTTTGCGGACTACGCATCCACGCGTACCGACGAAGTGGGAGATAAGTGGTACATTTTCAAGCCCGAGCCAAACCCTTACGGTGATTCATACAACCCCTCTTGGAAAAATCACCCAAACCTTAGGTGGAAACAAAATCAACCCAATTCCTCCAATCCGCCTAATCGCTACCAACCAAACGGCCGATCATCCAACCGTACTTTCAACAACAATCCTTCTAACAACTATGGTAGTAACAACAATCTTGAAGGATTGATGTCAAAGTTCATGGCATCTCAAGAAGCCCGCATAGCTAGGTTTGAAACCGAATTCAACCAACAACAAACGGAGATAACCAACAAGATTGACAACTTGTTGAAAGCCCTCAACAACCAATCATTAATCACATCTAGGAAGGACACTAGGGACACCAATAGTGGAATCCAAATTAAGGACCCCTCATCATCCAAACATGTCCACTTTGTCAATGTGGTCACCATTAAGCCGATAGATAAGGAGATAGAGGAGAGCGACAAGGATGAAGTTAGAGTAGAAGCCGATAGTAAGGATGAGAGTAGGGAAGTTGAGGTTAATAAGGATGAGGAATTAGAGGAGGTAGAACCTATAGAAGAATACTTTGATAAGTTGCCAACCAAGGAAGAACGGGAATACCATAAGGATTTATTCGATAGTCCCGAGAGAACATATATATTTGGCAACCCCCTTATCAAAATGGGAGACCCCTCTAACATTAACATCCCAT
Organism: Artemisia argyi; assembly: GCA_030686995.1. NCBI lineage: Eukaryota > Viridiplantae > Streptophyta > Magnoliopsida > Asterales > Asteraceae > Artemisia > Artemisia argyi. Next base: position 27,723 of record JARVZY010009530.1, read on the forward strand.
GCAATATCGGGCACATGCATATATGGAAAGCTTACATCGACCTTAGATCCCCCGTGAATATCATGACTAGGACTTATTACAATTGGGTCATGAAGAAGCAACTTGATTTTAGGATGATGCCCGGTAAGAATCTGATAAGTAATTTTGCAGGAAGAGTGAAGGGATTACATGTAATTATTGGGAATCTCACCTATGAGATCGATTTTATGATAGTGGAAGACATTCATCCGGTGATAGATGCTTGCCTAAGCCAAATAGTATTCGGAAAACCATTTGTTGAGGCCACTAGGATGAGTTATGATCCGACTTTAGGGATAGTTAGATTCAAGAAAGAGAATGATGAGGTTGCTTATCAAATGCCCTACAAGATCGAACAATACCGCCTTCTCTCTAATTTCGAAAAGGAACATAAGCTAGCGGCTTATTATAGGAATGAGGAGGATAGACGTAGGGGAGTAGAATATGTAAAGAATAGGATGCTTGGTTTCTACAAATAGTGCTTGCAACTAGGTCCGGAATACAAAACTGGTTTAGAAGATGACCTAGAGAGTGGAACCAATGATGAGATCACGTAGTAACCCATGACCTTGAGTCTAGCTACAAGACTCGTAAATAAAGAAAAGCGCTTCTTGGGAGGCAACCCATATTTTGTGTGATTTTATTTGTTTGTTTGTTATTTGCTTTCGTATGCATGCTTTATTTTTATTGTTGGTTGATCATGTTTCTCAATTAAAATGTGGAAATTCTTTACTTTGTTGTTTAGCCTAGTCTTAACTCCACCTAGAAGTATTTTTGCAAAAGACAAGTGTAAGGGGAAACCCCAAATATGTTTTTAATAAACAAACCGATCATGATTCTCCGCAATAATAAATGAGCATGTATATTCGTATTTGTTAGAGTCAAATGCTTGTATTGAGTCATAATGAAGTTTTGCAGGATGTTCCAGGAAGTAGGACCAAGTTTTTCCAGAAATTTTCCGGAAACTTAACATAAGAATTTCTGCAGGTCCATTCTGACGGCGTCAGAGGTTTACTCTTGACGGCGTCAGGAGTTAAAATCTGGAAATTTTACCGGTTTTGTTTTTCTAATAGAGTCTTATGGTTTTTGTGAATTATTAAGTTTTATAATCTCCAGGAGATCTGCAAACTTCATTCCACAAGCATTATATCTTATCTTGTTTTCTAGGATTTAGAAACTTATATAGGATGCCGCCGATTTTACGCGAGGTTGTCTTGTCTATTTTGTCAGGTTTTACAGGTTATGTATGACAAGAAGATGATTTATGTTCTGGAAGGGAAGCTTTGATCGTTCATTTTCTTGGAGGAAGATTTAACCTGGCCACCTATAATCCATACCGAGCGAATCAGGAGAGTATTTGATTTCATTCTCTTTACTTTTTCACTTTTACATTCTTTACTTGAACATTGGGGACAATGTTCATCTTAAGTGTAAGGGGAGGGTAAAAAGATGATACCTTACATATGCACTTTCGCTTGAGTTTGTTTTGTTTAATAGTAGATGTGTAATAAAACTATGAGAAATACTTGTTAGTGCAATTTTAGCGCCAAATTTAAAATTTTTTACAACATTTAGGAGTGAAACTTTAGCCATAGCAAGCGTCTCATGGATAGGAGATTGTATGACTAGCACATAACCGTATATTCAGAAAAATTTTCCACCCAAATATGTGAGGTTCGCCTTTAGATTTGATAGGGAAAGCATTCATTATTAGTGCTTATGAGTGTACCGGTAGCATTTAGATTCTAGAACTTGCGTTAGTGATGCATCCCGAGACCGCTAGTGAGACTACATTCGTGTAGTAGGATTTACTACATGATAAGAGGCATTAGGATCACCCTTGTGTTAAACCCGTATCATAATTACTTGACTATTTAAGTCATATTACTTGGCTAGTTAAGTCAACTAATTTTTCCCACACCCTTAGCGTTGTACTCATTTTTAGTACACGAAACCCCTAGTACACCCCTCCGAGCCTATCTTTTCGTTTCTAACTTTAAGCATTTTACTTAAAGAAAGAATTTGTTACACCCCACTTAAATGTACAACCAAATCGCCTTAGCCTTCCGTGTATGCGCTCATTTTTAGTGCATTATTGTTATTTGTTAATCTCTAAGTTAACTTTCTAATTGATTAC
>JARVZY010000966.1:0-26862 GCA_030686995.1 Artemisia argyi
GGAGGAGGTTATGTGGTCTGTTGGTAACATTAGTAACTCTACTTCTTGTGTTGTTCCTGCTTCGACTGAGTTTATTGGTGCTAGTAACACTCTTTCTCGTGGGAGTAACTCTACTGGTGGGACCCCTTCCCCTACTGTGGTTACTGGTGTAATGAGTAACTCTACTCCTTATCCTGGGGTTACTGGTGCTACTAGTAATATTATGTCCCATTGAAGTAAAGATACTCATGGATTACCTTCTGAGGTTACTGGTCTTGGTACTAAATCGACTGGGTCTGATGAATTTACTTATGCAACGAATGCCACTTCTAGTCTTGGTGAGTTGAACATTGAATCAACGATGAACCCTAGTAAGCATATTCGTTTAGATGTCGAAGAAGATGCATGGAAGAAACACGAGGTTACAAGTGTTATGGCTACTCCTCTAATGGTTGAACCTAACGAATCTGTGGTTAATTCTGAACCAATCAAACCTTGTGGATCTAATGTTTCGCATGTGACGACCTTTCAATCACAAAATTTTGGTACAAGCGTTGTGACAGATTCTCATGTTGAGGTACCTAATGAAGCTACAGGTCAAGAGGAGCAGCCACAATCGATTGGAGTCATTAATAAACATGTGACGACTTTTTCACATGTAAATAGTTTGTTTGGAGTTGCTGTTATTGATGGGGTTGTACATGGTGATTCTAATTAGGTAGTGCAAAATTCTGATGTTATTGCACCTTCCAAGGATGCAAACGTAAGTATACATGCCCATATTATTGATGGGGTTGTACATGGTGATTCTAATTAGGTAGTGCAAAATTCTGATGTTAATTATGGGTTGATTGTTTGTTTATAGTTGTTACGGACTTCCATTGGTAACATGCTTAAGAAAACTGGCAGACTTCTAATGATCCCATATTAGGAGCTTCTAACAGCTCGACATAGGAGTGAAGTAGGATCCTATAGAGTTAGGGAATATTGTACACGGCCCTACGACTAGTATTAAGGAATATGACCCGTCATCCATGCAATTGTAACAAGCTATCAACCTGTAAAAGATATCTAGGGAGTAATGAAACCTAAGTAAACACAACTTTCCCTATCATTGTTTACACCACATCAGTATAATTAGTTTCATTTCATTTCTATTGTTTTATTTTGATTGCATCTTTAGTTATTGGGTTAGTTGACTAGCAACTAATTCCGCCAACTCTTCCAAAAACCCGAGATTTTATTGCTTTTATAAAATATAAAAATACAAAAAGAGTCATCCCTCACCTCTAGACCTAGTTTTTAGACTTTCTAATCCTAGCGACACTATTCCTGAGTTGAACGATCAATCCCCCGGTACTTGTCACTATACTATACTACAACGATCAGGTACATTGCCTGGTGGGGGTTGTAAGCTTCTTGAGATCCCTCGAGAGGTAAAGCATGGTGCGATTCCCACATATCAAGTTTTTGGCGCCGCAGCCCGGGGAATAGTTATTGTCTTGGTTAGGATTTCTTTTTATTAGGTCTACTTGCTAGATTCCTTTCTAGTAAGATTTTATTTTTATTTTTAGGTTTTCTTTAGTCTATCTCATTTCTTCGTGTCTTTGTTCGTAACATTTACCATCCGACATCATGGAAGGTGGTAACATCTTTGAACCCATCAACCCACCACAACAAAACCACCCACAAAACCCACCACTAGCAAACCAACCTCTTAGGCCCCGAACCTTAGGAGAGTATTCCCGTCCGAGTCACCAAGGCTATCAAAACACTATTGAGCTCACTCAAGGAGCCAATGTGTCCCCCTTGCGATCCGACACCATCCGGTTGGTGCAAAGCGGATGTGCATTCCATGGACTTCGTTCCGAAGATCCTAATCAACATCTCAAGGATTTTCTTAAAATCGTAGATTCCATAGACCTTGATGTTGTCACTAGAGAGTCAACCCGATTACGCCTATTCCAATTCTCTCTACGTGATCAAGCTAGTCAATGGCTTGAACGTCTACCCGCGGGATCCATCACCTCATGGGATGATCTCACAACTCGTTTCCTTGCTCAATGTTTCCCACCGGGGAGAACTACCAAGCTTAGAAATGATATCTTGATGTTCCAACAACGTCAAGGTGAAACTCTATATGAAGCATGGACTCGTTTCAAGGACTTACTCTAAAAAGTCCCTCATCATGGCATAGATCTTTGGCTTCAAGTCCAAATCTTCTATGACCATATCGACCTCTCCACAAGGCGAACCTTTTGACCAATCGGCCGGTGGCAAGCTACGTGATCTAAGTGCGGAAGAATCATGGGAACTCATAGAAGATCTTGCTCTCTATGACAACGAAAGTTGGAATGATCCCCGTGATTTGAACAAAACGGTCAAGGCAATATCTTTACCTTCGAACAATTCTAGCACTCCCGACCGTAGGATCATGGAACTTGAAGACCAAGTCAAGTTTCTCATGAAATCTTACGAAGCTCCCAAGCCTTCAAGCTAAGTGAACAAAATCACTTCTTCATGCGAATTATGTAGTGGTCCCCATGACACTCGTGATTGCGTGGAACTCCCCGGACAAGCTTTTGCGGACTACGCATCCTCACGTACCGACGAAGCAGGAGACAAGTGGTACACTTTCAAACCCGAGCCCCTTACGGTGATTCCTACAACCTTCTTGGAAAAATCACCCGAACCTTAGGTGGAAACAAAACAAAAACAATTCTTCTAATCCGCCTAATCGTTACCAACCAAACGGTCCACCCGCTAACCGTACTTTCAACAACAACCCTTCCAATAACTATGGTAGTACCAACAATCTTGAAGGGTTGATGTCCAAGTTTATGGCATCTCAAGAAGCTCGCATATCTAAGTTTGAAGCCGATTTCAAAAAAAAAGCAAAGCGAGATGACCACCAAAATTGACACATTGTTGAAAGTTCTCAATGACCGAGAAATGGGAGTACTCCCAAGCGACACGGTTAAGAACCCAAAACTAAATGTTAATTCCATATCATCGGTTTTGTCACCTACTTCTTGTCCCCAATACTATTCGGTCAAAGCAATGAGCACGTGTTTCAAGCAAACCCAAATTCTTCAAAAGGACCAATTGAATAAAACATCTGATATCAAACCGGTCAATAACATAGTTGAAACACCTCCTACACAAGACATTGACGATGAATTCAAGGAGCTCCACCTTGAACGCCCCGTCATTGATGTCTTAGCCCGTGCTCCCTACTATAGTGCCCTACCAGAAAAATACGAGAAATTTAAATTGGGTAAAAATGGGACCTCCTTCGTTCAAAACAAGTTGCCTAAGAAGCTTGATGATCCGGGTATATTTGTTTTGCCTTGTAAGATAGGAAAATCCGAAGCTTTCAACACACTAGCCGACTTAGGATCAAGCCTTAACTTGATTCCCTTATCCCTTTTCACCACTCTTAAGCTAGGAAAGTTAGAGGAGATGGAAGTACTAATTGGTCTAGCGGATGGGAGTATTGCCCATCCGGTTGGAATGATCAAGGATGTAGTGGTTCACGTAGGAAAGTTAACTATTTTAGCGGATTTTCACGTCCTAGATATGGTTAGTGATACTACATGCCCATTATTAGTAGGAAGAGGATTTTTAGCAACCGCTAGTGCCATGATAGATTGTAAGGAGTCCAAGATAGCGGTAGGAGAGGGTGATACTTGGTCGGTTTATGATGTTAGGAAGCATATCTACGATTGTGAGGACGAACCGACACCACATTGGGTAGAGATGAATAGGAGACCATTTAGATATGGGCCTTGGATATAAAGAAACTTTATAGGACCTCAACGCCCATTATATCTAGAAAATGATTTCATCGATAAAACATATTCGGTAGAACAACTCATAGCTAGAGATGAGGAACTAGACCCTTTTGAGGATCCCCTAGTCTTTAGAAAAATGATTGAGTTCTTATGCGTAATGCCTATTAACATAGAGATGAACAAGTGGAAAAGAGAAGGGGATAAATGTAAATGGAAATGGGACAAGCCACCTAAGGAAGGTGACGGATTGATGAGGCGAAAAATGAACCGTTTTTAGGGGGTCATTTTAGCCCGGATTCGAATTTATTTGATCAAATATTGCCCTAAATCGTTCCTTTTGTCATTTTAGGTACTTTTGGAGTGAAATCTGGAAAAGGAAGCATTTTGAACGTTTTTGGAGCATAAAAGTGAATAAAACGGCAAAGTCTTAACTTTCCTTGCTGGGAACAGTAACTGACGGCGTCACTTTCTTCTTAATGACGGCGTCAAGAGTAATACAAGAGGTGGAAGTGGATGGTGCACATGACGATCCGTAAAGTTTTGTACTAAGGACATGACGGCGTCACCATAGGCCGTCATGGTCCAAATGTTAGTGACGGCCCATAGCAACTTTACACATGACGGCGTCAAAAGTGGATTTAGGCAATCCGATTTTATTACAGGCGGCGAGTTGATGACGTTAGAATTTTCTTCTTGACGCCGTCACCCTGTAAAATCTATATATAGTTTTCCAATTTTTATTCATTAGAGTGTAACTTTTAGGGTGCAACTTTGGAGAAAAACCCTAGTCCAATTTTCACAGCCTTTTCTAGGGTTTTTACCCTTTGAAACCTCTTATGTTCAATTGAGATAAGTACTATTTCAATTCAATCAATATGTCTATGTATTGTTTGAATATATCCTACGCTTGTCTTCAATTTAACATGCTTGGCTAGATCTCTTGTGTGTTTGCTTATATGTAGTGAAACCTAGATGTTAATTATGGGTTGATTGTTTGTTTATAGTTGTTACGGACTTCCATTCGATGTTAGGCTTAAGAAAACTAGCAGACTTCCATTGGTAACATGCTTGAATGTCTTAAGAAACATGATCAGAGGTGTACTATGATTTTTGGTTGTATTTAATGCGTAGGAGAATTCTAATGATCCCATGTTAGGAGCTGCTAACGGCTCGACATAGGAGTGAAGTAGGATCCTATAGAGTTAGGGAATAATGTACACGGCCCTACGACTAGTATTAAGGAATACGACACGTCATCCATGCAATTGTAACAAGCTATCAACCTGTAAAAGATATCTAGGGAGTAATGAAACCTAAGTAAACACAACTTTCCCTATCATTGTTTACACCACTCTAGTTTAATAAGATTTATTTTCATTTCTCTTATTTGATTTTGATTGCATCTTAGTTAATTGGGTTAGTTGGCTAGCAACTAATTCCGCCCACTCTTCCAAAAACCCGAGATTTTACTTGCTTTTATAAAAATATAAAAATATAAAAATACAAAAAGAATCATCCCTCACCTCTAGACCTAGTTTTTAGGCTTTCTAATCCTAGCGACACTTTTCCTGAGTTGAACGATCAATCCCCCGGTACTTGTCACTATACTATACTACAACGATCAGGTACACTACCTGGTGGGGGTTGTAAGCTTCTCGAGATCCCTCGAGAGGTAAATCCTGATGCGATTCCCACGTATCACGGATCATGGCATATGAAGATGATTTTATATGATCCGGATGGAGAGAAGTTTGAAAGGTCATAGCGTACCAAGAAAACCGATAGAAAGTTGAAACCCAAGTTTGATCCCAAAGATGTCCTCAACGAGGAACTCACCCATATAGGATAGCCCATGACCTTGAGTCTAGCTACAAGACTCGTAAATAAAGAAAAGCGCTTCTTGGGAGGCAACCCATGTTTTGTGTGATTTTTATTTGTTTGATTGTTATTTGCTTCCGTATGCATGCTTTATTTTTATTGTTGGTAGATCATGTTTCAAACTAAAGTTGTGAAAATGCTTTATTTTGTTGTTTAACTTCTTCTTAACTTCATATAAAGGTATTTTGCAAAAGCTAAGTGTAAGGGGAAACCCAAAATTTGTTTCTAAGAACGAAATTGATCTTGATTCGCCACAATATTAAATGAACATGTGTATTAGTACTTGTTAGAGTCAAATGCTTGTATCGAGTCATAATGATGTTTTGCAGGATTTTCCAGGAAGTAGGACATAAGTTTTTCCAGAAATTTTCCGGAAACTTAACGTAAAGATTTCTGCAGGTCACTTCTGACGGCGTCAGGAGTTAACTCCTGACGGCGTCATGTGTAAAATTCTAGAAATTTTGTGAGTTTTGTTTTTCTAACGGAGTCTTAAAGTTTTGGTTAATTGTTTAGTTTTATAAACTCCAGAAAATCTGCAAACATTCATTCCACAAGCATTATATCTTAATTTGCTTTCTAGGACTTGTTAGTATATATAGATTGCCGCCGATTTTACGCGAGGTTACCTTGTTTGTTTTCTCAGGTTTAATAGGTTATGTATGACAAGAAGATGATTTATTTTTCTGGAAGGGAAGCTTTGAATGTTCATTTTCTTGGAGGAAGATCTAACCTTTTTACCACACTATCCACACCGAACGAATCAGGGGAGTATTTGCTTTCATTCTTTTACCTATTTCACTTTTACATTCTTTAATTGAACATTGGGGACAATGTTCATCTTAAGTGTAAGGGGAGGGTAAATGATGATACCTTATAGGATACAATTGCACTTGAGTTTGTTTGTTTGATGGTAAGTGTGTAATAAAACTAAGGGATAGTGTAATTTTAGCGCCAAATTTAAATTTTTGTACAACATTTAGGTGTGAAACTTTAGCCTTAGCAAGCGTCTCATAGATAGGAGTTGTATAACTAGCACAAAACCGTACTATTCAGAAAAATTTTCCACCCAAATATGTGAGGTTCGCCTTTAAATTGGATAGGAAAAGCATTTACTATTAGTGCTTATGAGTGTACCGGTAGCATTTAGATTCTAGAACTTGCGTTAGTGATGCATCCCGAGACCGTTAGTGAGACTACATTCGTGTAGTAGGATTTACTACATGATAAGAGGCATTAGGATCACCCTTGTGTTAAACCCGTATCATAATTACTTGACCATTTAAGTCATATTACTTGGCTAGTAAAGTCAACTATTTTTTCCCATACCTTAACGTTGTACTCATTTTTACTACACGAAACCCCTATTACACCCCTCCGAGCCTATCTTTTCGTTTCTAACTTTAAGCATCTTACTTAAAGGAAGAATTTGTTACAACCCACCCCAAATGTGCAACCAAATCGCCTTAGCCTTCCGTGTATGCACTCACTTTTAGTGCATTATTGTTACATGTTTAAACCCTTAGTTAATTATCTAATTGATTACATGGTTGCTAAGTCGAGTAATATCTTGTACATATTGTTTTGGGACGATTGGGACTCATGGGTAAAGTACTTGTGTAATGGAGTAATGGGGAAGAACATCATTTATTACCCCCATATGTGCGTTAATCTTAAAAGTACTCCAAGTGTTTTGATTATCTTGATTCGAGTCATTAGATTAGTTTATTGTAAAGTATGTAAAAATTCAAGTGTAAGGGGAATGTACATTCCCTATGATGTATTATTTTGGATGGTAGGGTAAGAATGTATGCAAAAAAAAATAAAAATAAAAAATAAAAAATAAAATATATATATATATATATATATATATATATATATATATATATATATATATATATATATATATATATATATATATATATATATAGAAAATAGAAAAACATACGGACTACCATCCCGTTTCATTTTATGTTTGTTTGAAGTTCTTGTTATTTTTGATTCATTAGCTTAAGTCGAGTCTAGTCTTGGCTTAGCAACGCCATATTGTACATGTATTAACCAAGATGATTAACTCGCCACCAGTAAATATTGCCTTTATCCAACAAAACCGTGTATTCCATATCCCTACACCTAACGTTATAACCCTTTAAAATACCCCGTTGATAGTTTATCATAGGTGCTTACGCCAAGTGGTGGAGGTTTGATCCTTTCCCAAGCCTATGGTAATCTATTTTGCTATGACAGGTAGTGAGAGATGTTTTCCATTTCCATATTGTGATATATACTTTATTACACCCGAGAGATGTGAGTATCTAAACACTATTTGTGAGGTGCTAGTGTATGACCTTCGTGCTTGTCTTTGGTCTTTAGTGGAACGATTATTTGTTGTAATTATTTTTATATTAGTGTTAAATGACCCCTAACTTGTATTTTAATTAGAATAAAAGTGCATTTGCTTGAGGATAAGCAAATCTCAAGCGTAAGGGTATTTGATGAGGCGAAAAATGAACCATTTTTAAGGGGTCATTTAAGCCCGAATTCGAATTTATTTGATCAAATATTGCCCTAAATCGTTCCTTTTGTCATTTTAGGTAATTTTGGAGTGAAATCTGGAAAAGGAAGCATTTTGGACGTTTTTTGAGCATAAAAGTGAAGAAAACGGCAAAGTCTTAATTTTCCTTTCTGGGAACAGTACCTGACGGCGTCACAATTTCCTTAATGACGGCGTCAAGAGTAATGATGTGGACTATACACGTGACGATCCAGAAAGTTTTGTACAAAGGAGATGACGGCGTCACCCAAGGCCGTCATGGTCCATATATTAGTGACAGCCCAGAATAAAATTACACATGACGGCGTCAAAAGTGGATCTAGGCAATCCGTTTTCATTATGGGCGGCGAGTTGACGACGTCACATGTTTACACATGATGCCGTCAACCTGTATTATCTATATATAGTTTTCCAATTTTCATACATTGGTGTGCAACTTTGAGGGAAAACCCCTAGGTCGAATTTTCCAGCTTTTTCAAGGGTTTCAACCCTTTGAAACTTTCATGTTCAATTTGAGATAAGTACTATTTCAATTCAATCAATATGTCTGTGTGTTGCTTGAATATATCTTACACTTGTCTTCAATTTAACATGCTCAGCTAGATTACTTTTGTGTTTGCTTAGATGTAGTGAAACCTAGATGTTAATTGTGGGTTGATTGTTTGTTTATAGTTGTTACGGATGATTGTATTCGATGTTAGGCTTAAGAAAACTGGCAGAATTCCATTGGTAACATGCTTGAACGTCTTAAGAAACATGATCAGAGGTGTACTATGATATTTGGTTGTATTTAATGCATAGGAGAATTCTAATGATCCCATGTTAGGAGCTTATAACGGCTCGACATAGGAGTGAAGTAGGATCCTATAGAGTTAGGGAATATTGTACACGGCCCTACGACTAGTATTAAGGGATATGACCCGTCATCCATGCAATTGTAACAAGCTATCAACCTATAAAAGATATCTAGGGAGTAATGAAACCTAAGTAAACACAACTTTCCCTATCATTCTTTACACCACATTAGTATAATTAGTTTCATTTCATTTTTATTGTTTTATTTTGATTGCATCTTTAGTTATTGGGTAAGTTGACTAGCAACTAATTCCGCCCACTCTTCCAAAAACTCGAGATTTTATTGCTTTTATAAAATATAAAAATACAAAAAGAGTCATCCCTCACCTCTAGACCTAGTTTTTAGACTTTCTAATCCTAGCGACACTATTCCTGAGTTGAACGATCAATCCCCCAGTACTTGTCACTATACTATACTACAACGATCAGGTACACTGCCTGGTGGGGGTTGTAAGCTTCTCGAGATCCCTCGAGAGGTAAAGCCTGGTGCGATTCCCACGTATCAATGGGGTACCTGTGTCTAGTTTTGACGTTGCTATACTTACACAAAAGTTTGGTACACCTGAGAAGACGACTAATCATAGTATTAATGATGTGCGTTCCACTATTGGATTAGAACAACCCTTAACTACTAATACTAGTGGAACTGGCATGAAATCGGTCTCTTATGTGGGGCTACTTCTAATGATCCTAAGAAACATGTGTCAAATTTTCGTAGGTTGGAATGCAATTATAAAAAGACTAGAGTTGATCTTTCTATCCCGATGAAAGTAGTGGAAGAGGTGAATATCATATTTGAGAATACTTTTTATGGGTATTTCCTTGGTCAACGTCTTGCTTCCCCTGTTGTTGATTACTATGTACGCAATGCGTATGCTAAGTATGGTATACAGAAGGTTATGATGAATGCAAAGGGATTCTTTTTCTTTAAGTTTAATTCGAAGAAAGGTGTTGATGATGTCCTTGAAAATGGTCCTTGGTTGATTAGAAATGTACCAATTATTCTTAAACAATGGACCTTGAACACCAACTTACTTAAAAAGGATTTGACCAACATCCCGGTGTGGGTTAAATTCCATGATGTTCCTCTTGCTATGTTTTCTGATGATGGTTTTAGTCTTCTTGCCACTTTGATTGGTACGCCCAAAATGTTAGATGCTTATACTAGCCAAATGTGCAAGGAATCATGGGGCCGTAGTAGTTTTGCTAGGTGCATGATTGAAGTAAAGGCGTACGAGGTTGACAACATAAATGTTGAGATATCTTTCCTTGATGGGATGGGTTTGACTATTGAGAAGATTTGGGTTGAATATGAGTGGAAACCGCCTCGTTGTGATAAGTGTAAGATTTTTGGTCATACTTTGGTTGATTGTCCTAAGTATGTTCTACTTACTACTCAGCCTACTCCAAGTGTTAATGATAAACGGTCAATACTAAGAAGAAGAGTAATAGTAGTGGTCAATCTGGTCAAAGTAAAGGAGGTTCTACTAAACCTGTTGTGGGGAAAAAGATGCAATATCAACCCAAAGCGCCTCCTACTATACCCAAGAAAGTGGATGCCAATAAGAAGAAGTCTATTGATGTGGCTAGTACTAGTGGTACAAAGATTACTACATCCAATCAGTTTGTTGCCCTTATTGTGGATGATACAGATGAGTTGGGTATTCCTACTTACGATATCAACAAGGATGCAGATCTCATAGTACATTGGAATCTAAAAAGGATGTGGAATATGGTAGTTCAGTGGAAGCTAAAAAGGATGGGTCTTTAAAGACTGGCAATACCTCACAAGGACCTCTTGTGAGTGATTTGAAAGAGAAGAACCAAGCTGGGGCCTCTAAGCCTAATGATTCTTCTACTCCATCTATCTCTTCTACTAACAGGGTTAACCCTTTTTCTAAGGTAGGAGAGATAGTTTATTCTGATACTTATGAGGAGCAGGTTGTGAACACGTTTGACGAGTGAGATAATCTCTTTGGTGGTGGACATGAGTATGAAGATGAATATGATGGCTATGACTATGATGATTATGCGCAACAGATTTATGATCTTCCAGGGAATTTGGATGCTTTTAATGGCATCAAGCTCCAAGGTCTTAGGAAGTAATCTAATTTCGTTTATGTCTTATGTTATCATTTGTGTAGTGGTTTGTTTTCTTTTGAAAATAGGAAGTATCTTATTATGTAAGTTTTTCGCCTATGTAACGGGCTGAGATATGGGATTCACCCATATCCTTTGTACTTAAACGCTTTTTGGAGTAATATATTTACCGAGTCTTTTGACCTTTTACCCAAAATAAATGGTCTAGATTTTGTCTAATTGTTCTACATATTCACTACTCTTCAACTGGTACATGTGGAACGTATAAGCTAATTTTTAGTAGAACTTTTTACATCTTGTAACTTATGAAATGCCAACAGCTTTTGACATTAATAGTTTGTGTGAAAATGAACAAATCATAAGGACAAATTTGGTGTTTGCTATCCGTTTAGTATAGATTGGCAAGTTTGTTATTCAGATATCATAATAAACAAACATTTTCAAGTCTTAGTTACTACGTGATCACAAAGGTGGTATGAAAAAACAACCCAGTCTATATCAATTGATAAACACGCAAAAACAAAAGATAACTTGTAACATAAAATGTAGTGCAAGATTATTTTTTTCTTAAAAGGCAATAGTAGTAACATCCAAATTATAGACATCAATCCCACCAATTTCGGTCAAATCTTTATTCACATAACCGATCCAAAATTAATTAAATTAAACACAATTATATCTAATTACTACTTACCATATTTGCACCCACGCTCCTCCTAACTTTTAGTTATAACACGTCTCTTTTTCCTCCATCTCTTCATACGAATAAAACACACACACACACACACATCATAAAAAGCCTATTTGGGCACCATATTTCATCGACTTGTTTCAGATACATATGCTAATATCGGTTACCATATACATAGTTTCATCCGCCCCCTCTTATCTGTTTCTCTCACAACACAGTCAACACCATCAAATCATAGTGGATCTCATCTCTATCAACTTCAATCTGAACAAATAATAAACCCTTATATTTGTGTTAAACAACCGATTATAACACAACCCTTACTTTCGTTCGATTCATTAACCCACGATGGACGCAAGATTTTTAGCTTGTTTATTGTTCGAACGTGAGCATAAATAACTCAAGGTGTCGGCTTCAGTTCGAACCCATGTAGGCTTTGTATTTCATTTTGTTTCTTTGTATGAATCAAAGAAATAATAAAACAATTTTGTTTTGGTTCTTTCTTGAAGGTGTTCGAATATATAAAAGAAACTTTTCTTCTCACAAATCTATGATGAATTTTGTTCAAATACTCTAGAATCTAGATTATTAAAGATCCGAACTTTTGTTTGAACAAATCTGAGATCTTTGTGTTTGTTGTTCAAGTCTTAATTTGTGTTTTAAGGAGTTGGGATTACAGTGGTTGGTGTTGTTTGGCTGAGAGATTGTGTTATTGGAGATGGATATGGGACAGTTGGTTGACATAACCTGTTTTCTTTCACTAAGAAGTAACCAATGGTATTTCTTGAGTGAATTAACCCCTCCATTGTGTGGAAAGTTTAAGAAATGCACGTGTTATTTGTAGGCGCCTGAATATGAAGTGTTGCAACAACTAAATGCAATGCTTAAGATGAATATGAAGTGTTTCATGCCTCATTTATGCATCCCTACATTTAAGAGAGATGTAAGTGAAGGTTGATTTGTATTCTTTGAGGTTGCTAGACCTTTTGTGTTCCGTAAGAGGATAATTCATTGAGAGCATTCAAGTATGCAATTCATTTATAGCGACGTGATTCATATAAGTTTGATGACTTCAAGCATGTTGTACGATACTTTCTTTTGTGCACAACCCCCCTTGCACATTAAATTAAGGGGTATAAGCTTTAAGTATTACGAGGCAATATACAACTTGTGCGATGCACGGGCTGCTTGTTGAATAACTATGTATTTTTATTCCGTAATGTTGAAGCAGACGTAACATATGAAAGTTAATTGTTATAAATTATTTATTTACGTGATAAATGAAAAAATATAAGTTTTAAGCATTTTTTTGAATTTTAGGATGTTAAGGGTAATGTATTGTGCATAGATGGGTTGTTTTATATACAATGTATAAATGAGGGGTTTACATTGCAAGTTTTAAGTGTTCTTTTTTTTTTTTTTTTTTTTTTTTTTTTTTTTTTTTTTTTTTTAAGTTTAGGATATTAATGGTAATGCATTGTGCATAGAGGGGTTGTTTTATGTCCAATGTATAAATGATGAGTTTATATTGAAATGTTGGACATCTTTCTGAATATTGCAATCCCCATTCCTGCATGGGAGAAGATGCAAAGACTGCATTAACACCCAAATTAAATGTTCTAATGCCTCTTGATTTTCGTTATGTTGTTTTTTTTTTTTTCTAATTGCAATTCAGAATGCCTAATTATTTGAACCACACATTGTCTTTATAAATACGCCTTAACCTTAAATCTAAAATACATCTAACCACATATTAACTCTAAACACATTTTAACCCTAATTTTAATATGGCAGGCACTCCAAATCTTGATGAAATGAAAGCTGCGACAGAATATGGGAAACTTATTGATGCATTCAAGTTGTTGATAACGCATGATAAAGCAGAGGAGATGAGTTTCATTGCCGTATTGGGGAGGAGAGCAGCCAACTGAGGGAGGTGATTCAAAAGAAGGAACAAACAATCGATGAGGCAACCACTTCTGTTACTCATTTCAATTCGGTGGCTGCAACTGGGCATGATTGCTTGCTTGAAATACAACTCAAGGACCGCAGGAAACTTGACCTGTTGGCCCAACTGCTAGTGCTTTGTCGTCAAAGTTTGGAGGAGAAAGATGAGTTGTTGGAGAGGTTGGATGAAGCTGATCAGTCTTCGGATGATGAAGATTAGGATATATTTGGCAGTTTCTTTTGTGTTTTGATGTACTTTCTTGGATTTAATCTATGTTATTTGAATGGAAATGATATTGATGTATATATTCACTTTATCTATGAATGGAACGACTGATTCAATGATCAGTTTACTTTTTGTTATTAAACGTTTATTTGGTTTAAGAATTTATTTATTTTTTATTATAAAGGGTAAAGTTAGTGTGTGTTTGACTTTGATATCTAACACACCGCTCTCTCTCACACTCGGATAAAACACACAGTTATATCTCATAAGGCGATTTAGGGTTTTCAATCTAAGCGAAAATTAACCAAAAGAAATATTAAAGAATCAAATATTTTTTACTGCTATGATAAAGGATTTGATGTTCTGATGATTGAACTTAATATCTCAGGTATTTGGTTCAAATATTTTATCTTGATTTAAAACTTTTATTGAATTATTTTAGTTTGAATTCAATTTATAAAATCAAATATATGTTTTGATTATCAGGCTAAATTTGGGGGAGTTTGAAGATTTTTTGAGGAATGGTTTATGGGTAAAGGATTTGAAGTTCTGATGATTGAGCCTAATATCTCAGGTATTGGGTTCAAATGTTTTAATTTTTTGAATGTTAGTTACTTTATTATGTTTCTTGATTTAAAAATGTTATTGAATTATGTTAGTTTGGATTCAATTTATAAAATCAAATATATGTAAACTCATAATACAGTAACTAATACATGAGTAAAACTATGGAGATCGGCTACCATGTGTTTGATGAAAGTTTTGACATAAGTTATTAATTGTTTGATGAAATTCATGAACTTAATTTTTTATAGTCGAATGTAGTAAAATGTATGATAAAATTGTATATGAAGGAACTCTTGAGCTGTGTCAGACTGTAGTAAAATGTGTCGGGTTAGAATGAATCGCCGGGTTTTTTTTTTTTTTTTTTTTTTTTTTTTTTTTTTTTTTTTTTTTTTTTTTTAATTTCATGTTTTTTATTGCTTTATTTGTTGACTGACAGATACTTGTTCATCTACATATGTTTGTCCAAACGATGGGCCGCAAAAGGGTTGGATTTGGTAGAACGAATAGGAAACATGAAACGGTTTTTATGGAACTGGTAAAGGTGGTTGGGACGGAAGCTGTGTATGTTCATAGAGAAATGGCGAAAGATTAAGGGATGGAATAAGGAGAAAGTTAAGGGGTTTAAGTTTAGGAATAGGATTGCGGTTGCTGATCAGTTTAAGTCATTGCCTTCCGATTGGAATGTTAAAGCTGGTGACATTCCATCTTTGGTAGATTTTGATATTAATCAAACTGCTAAAATGAGTCAGGTATGAAATGGAGTTTGTTTTAACGAACAAAGTAAATCGAGTTTATAGGAACTTGTTGTCTTGTATAAAATGTGGCATTATTCATGTGCTAATAATCTAATTTTGACATATACAGCTTTATAAATCTTTAACACAAATCTTGAAATGTTCCATGTTAGTATGAAAATGCTATGACTCAATAGTAATGACTTAATTAATATGCTCTTTGTTTATTCTCATCATTATAACTTAAGTTGTTACTGCACACAAAGATGTGGAACTAATTGATTGTAAGCTTTTGTAATATGATAATCAGATCATTTAGTTGCATAAAGTTAGGAAAATAGTTGTTACCACAATCATGTTGACATTGAATAATAAAGGAAAGATGAATATTCATTGACTGTCTTTATTAGATATCATGTTGGAATGTTACATAGATATACTAAGATAGATTGGTGAAAGTTTCCTTGAAAACAATGTTACGCGTGCAGTTTGCAAGTTCCGGGTCCTTGTCTTCGATCATTAATATTTTAAGACCATCAGGACTAGTAACTCTGGATAACGCCACATAGAGTTGTCCATGACTGAATACCAGAATAGGCAAATAGAGGCCAACGTAATTGAGTGATTGGCCCTGACTTTTGTTAATGGTCATTGGATAACATGCTCTTACATGGAATTGTCTTCGTTTTAGGACAAATGGCCATTTAGATTGTGTTAATGTGAGTATAATTCTGTGGACCACAACACTGTCCCCTATATGTGAACCTGTTAATATCTTAGCATGAATAACAAATTGGCCTAGATCTGTGATGAGTAACCTTGTTCCATTACATGGGCCTTTACTTGGATTGATATTTCGCAAGAGCATAACGGGCAGTTCTTTTTTTAAGTGAAGAGCATGTGGGGGCATCCCTGGGAAATTTAGTGAATTTAGGAATTCAATTGGATAGAGGTCGTGTTGTTCTAGATTGTTTGTCGATCCCTTGCAAATCTCATCTGAGCTGTTGTATGTAACAGTTTTTCCTTTTAACTGTTTAAACATGTACTTGTTGATGGCGTCAGCATCATCATTCTTAGGAGTGAGGATTGCTCTTTCTTTGAGGTACAAATCGTCATCTTTCCTTATTGTAAAATCAGGATATGTCACTGCAACTATTTTCTCAATAGGACAATGCCATGAATTAATTAGAAAGGTTTCTGGGATCTCAATCCAAGTTGGCTCATCCTCCTCTTCTTTGCATTTTGTTGGGATCGTGCCATCCCCCACAGCCAAAACCCATTTATTGAAATCCTGTTTACATGTATCAATTTTCCCATTCTTAGTATATTCATTGACACGCATGCTTCGTGTAAGGGTAAAGATCTTGCAATGCTTCCATAACTCATACTGGTTTATGCAAGATTGTACAATTTCAACCCTGCTTCCTTTTGGGATTACTGGAAGAACTTGTCTAAAGTCACCTCCCAGTAAGACCGTTACACCCCTAAAGATTCGATTCCTACAATCCGGATCATGGAACCCTAAAATATCCTTCAGGGTCTTGTCTAATGCTTCAAAGGCATATTTTTGGGTCATTGGAGCTTCATCCCATATAATTAGCCTAACCTGTTGCATGAGCTATGCCAAATGTGTGTTTTGCTTTATGCCGCATGTACTATTCTCCAGTAGCTCAAGTGGTATAACAAAATGACTATGTGCGGTTCTCCCTCCCGGTAGCTATAAAGAAGCAATTCCTACTCAAATTGACACAATTAGTTTAACATGAATTTTGTTAAGTTTACAGATTAGTTGTTTGTTATAGTTTACTATTCATTTGTACCTGAAGATGCGACAGCAAGCATGATTGGTGTGAAAGCAGTCAGATATTATTGACCAAGGTCAATAAGTCAAAGACAGGCTCGTTCCAATATTCCGGTGATAGTATAGTGTTTTCCCGGGTCGTTAAAGTCCCAGCGAGATTGAAATGGTGCTTTGGAAATCGTTTATGAGTGAGTGGCACTGAGGACAGTAGCCCAGATGATGTGGAATTGATATTGCTACTGTTATTTTGGTATTTGTACACAGATATAATATTCACAAAAATCAGATATACAGATATATGCACAAATTCACAATTCAGATTCACGTAACGGACTGGAAAAATGGGATTTGGTGAATTACAAACTACAGGGGGTGCTTTTGACACTTTTTGAAACTTAAAAGTAAAAAAGAAATTGAAAATGAAAATGGAATTATGAAAATGATTAAAATATTATTTAAATATTATTTAATTAATAAAACTATTTAAAATCTAAATTAAAACCTAACTTAAATTAACTAAAAATGACAAATGATATAAATTAAACTAAAAATTAGCAAAAATATTTTCTAAACTTAAATCAGAACTTGAAGAAATTATAAAAAATAAAAATAAATATTTTTGTCTTTTTATGGATTTTTTATAAATTAAAAACTATTTAACTTAATTAAACTAATTAAAATACTTTTAATTACTATTAAAACTAAATTAACTTAGAAAATTAAGAGAAAATTTATAAAATTACTTAACCATCACAGGAATCCTACAAAATTATAAAAACTCTAAAAATTATTTTTTAAGATTAATCCACTAATTATTTACCTTTTAATTAACTTAAGTCTAATTTAAACAATTAAAATA
This sequence comes from Artemisia argyi, assembly GCA_030686995.1. Classification (NCBI taxonomy): domain Eukaryota; kingdom Viridiplantae; phylum Streptophyta; class Magnoliopsida; order Asterales; family Asteraceae; genus Artemisia; species Artemisia argyi. Next base: position 17,983 of record JARVZY010000966.1, read on the forward strand.
AGAAAAATGAAAAATCAACAGTAGAAATTCAAAACATATTTTCTAAAAGTCTATTATACTATATTAAGGCTAGGAAAAATATAAAATCTAGGTTATGCTTTATAAAAACTAAATATGTTATTCAATACTTAATATTAATTAATAATTAAGAAAACTAAAATCAAATCTAATAAATACTAAATGACAGAATAAAAATCTAGAAAAATTACTAAATTTACTTTAATATAAGAGGTAATTAATAAAAATATAAAAATACTAAATACTTAATAAAAATCTAAAAATGAAAATTAAAATTAAATTGAATTAAATAGAAACTATCACTTAATTTAAACTTGGTTTTTCTTGGATTTTCTTTTACAACTTTACTTTACTACTGAAAATGAAAAACTTTTGTGAAGATACTTTAGAAAATAGCTTATTTATAAGCTATAAGCACCCCCTTTGGCTTGACAGTTGACTTATGTTGACTGTTTGGACAAATAAGATCAAATGAGTGTAGGTGGGGCCCACAATGGCAAAAATGGGTACAAATAAGCTAGACAAGCTCAGATAAGAGAGAAATAACAAGCATGAAGCACAATTAAGCTGTATGAGAGTAAATAAGCACTTTGCACAATGAAAATGAACACAGAACTGGGACAGAGTTGATGGGCTAAACCAGGTGGGGTCCACTGAGTCCTAGGTCAAACAAGGGGTCAACTTATGATCCCTGGTAGGAGGGGGGTTCAATGGTACCAAGTATGACAAGTGGGGCCCACTGAGGTGGTCACAAATCACCACCAAAGTGGTGGTGATGGACTGAGTCTGCTGGTGCAGGGGAGATGCTTGCCCTGCAAGTGATTTCCCTAGCTTGTGTGGCCCAGGGTAAAATTTGCAAAAATCAAATAAGTATTGGAACTTAAAGATCAGCTTATAGACTATAACTACAACAAGTTTCAGCCCTTAACTCCCATCACATAAATCACAAATAAACTTGGAACTTTTGCAAAAATCTGAGAATGGGAAATTTGACTTTTTGATGAAAACTCAAACTTTGACTTTGATGAAGTTCTAATGATCCTTACTGATTCAAAGTGATGTAATAAGATGTACTTAAGCTATTTTACTCTATATTAACAACTTATTAAGCTAATGAGATGGTTTTAGACAACAAAACTCTCACAGTTAACTGTAAGAGACAAGTTTTTGAGATTTTGACTTTGGACCAAAACAACAACTGATTTTAAACTTGAAACCACCAAATGCAACTTAGAGTATGATATTTAAGTTATGATTGCCTTCTGAGATCTACAGCAACACACCTAAACTTACAAATCCAAACACCCATTTTGCTTGACTGTTTGGTGATTTCCAATCAATGAGGTACTTAGGGTTTACAATCTTGACTCAAAACTACTAATTATGATTAGGTGAGCTTGTTTAAGTACTTAAAGACAGATTATCACTACAATAACACAAGTTTTACCCTTAAGCTAATTTGAGAATTAAATACTAAGTTATAAGTAGCTAACTATTCTAACAAACAAGCAATGATTATAAAGCTAAAAACTACTCCAATAACAATCAAAAAACACAATGCAAACACAGAATCTCAGATACAAGCAAGGAATTAGAAACTACACTTTCAAGATAAAAATGTAAATGAGCAAAGCTTACTAAACACCTCTAGCATGAACAAGAGGTTTTCCTAATGAAGCCTATCTTTAGATAGGCCAACTTTAGCTCCAATCTTGCTCACCAATCCTTCTCAGTACCTGAAAACTTAAACCAAACACAACAGTTGACTTATATTGACTTTTTTTAGTTTTTTAGTTTTTTCTAAGATAACTGGATTTTAGAGTCTCTAAAAGCTTTAACAAGCTTATTGGAACTTAAGTGAAGCTAACTCAGTCCATGATACCACCATACACATTAACAGATTGATATTGAAAATTTTGAGATAAAAGGAAGAAATACATAAACATAAGGATTAAGGAAACTTAATTATATTGATTTGAAAAGATTAAAGATACACTGTATTGACTTAGACAAATGCTTAAAAGGTTCTTGCTAAACTACAATTTCTAAATAAACTTATACGACTACTAATACACTAAAAAACTAGACAACCACTTCATCTTGCTTTCTTTGCCTTTTATAGCCCCTGATTAGGGTTTCTTGAACCTCTCTGATCACTTCCCAACTCTTTGTAGCCCTTGGATTGCTTCTGAGACCTCTAATCATCCGCCACGTGTTTTAGCGGGAAACTTCTTATGCAAATTGTTTCTGTAACAGACAAGGGGGTAGTAGCATTTAATGTGGATGTGAGGGTTGGTGAAGTGGGTTGGGTGGTGGCGTCTGATGGGGGTTGATGGGACCTGCAAGTGGTGGTGGTGGTGGGCAATACCAGGGGAGAAGGAATGTGGATTGGCGGTTTTGGGGTGGTTTGACCGGTATTTGACCAGGGTCAATGTTTGACCCTGGATTATATTGGGGGCTCTGGTGGGCTGTAATGCTTTTGGGCCCAAGTGAAAAACATGGGGTGGGCTTGTGGGTATTGGATTGGACTATGGAGTAATATTATTAGTATTTAGGATCCGGTTTGGTTTTTGATTTACACAAGGACTTGTTTTGTAATTTAACAAAAGTTAAAGGGTGGGATTTGGCATGTTTCCATATTGTTTCCAAGGGTGTAATTTGCCAATCCATGAATAGTATAAGGTCCTTTGATGACTTTTCCAATTTATTTTCACCAGGGACTGAAACCATCAAACTTTCAAACTTCAGGGACCATTTGTGTAATTTTCACCAAACTTTCCACCAAGGACCAATCCTGTCATAAAAGGTTAGTGCAAGGACAAAATTTGTTTTTCTCAAAGTTTTTCATATCCCAGGGACCATTTTTGACAATTTTCAAAGTTCAGGGACTAAACTTGACATTTTGTGAAACTTTTCACCAAAGGACTAATTATGTAACTTTTTGATTTATAAGGACCTTTGGTGACTTTTTCAAGTTTTTAGAATGACCAGGGACTAGATTTGACAACTTTTGAAAGTTGGGGGACTGAAACTGCCAATTTTGCAAACTTTGTGCGTTTTTCATCTGTTTTTGATATTTTTGCATTTGAAACATGTAAAACACTTTCCTGGGATATTTTCACTATTTTGGTTCAATATTGAGTGTTTTTAGATGTTTTGGCAGCTCAGAAATGGTAAAAATGATGAGTATTTACACACTCATCAATCCCCCACACTAAAACATTGCTAGTCCCTAGCAATCTTTTGAGAAAAACTTGATGGATTTGAAATTCTCTTTACCAAAAGCCATCACTTCTGGAGTAGCCAGGTGTAAGAACTGTGGCACACCTGATAACCGTGTGATTTTGAGCAAACCACCAGCTGTCAACGGATTTGATTAGTCTTTACCAAAAGCCGTTTGCTTCTGGACTAGCCAGCATCTTGATGGACTAAGTCAACATCTTGGTGAGCTGATTACCAATTATGGATTTTCCACGGCCTTTACCACAAGCCATAATCTTGTGGGCTAGCCAACTCATTTGTTTTTGGGGAGCTGAGGAACCATACAATTTTTGGCAAATTGCAAGCCATCAATGGGTTTGAGATGTCTTTACCAAGAGCCGTTTGCTCCTGGACTAGCCAATCTATTTGTCATTTAGACTTTGGTGGACTGATTACCACAAAATTTTTGAAATAAAGTGAAAAATTTTTGAAAAATTTAGGCATAAAAATGGGGGTACTTAGAAAGTTTTGTGATAAAATTCGTAAGAATTTCCCCCCCCCCCTACACTAGAATTGAATATTGTCCTCAATATTCAAAGTCCCGGCTATTATGCCAAATCTCTGAACGGAAAAAGCTAATATTCGAATCTAACTGTGGAAATATCGATTTTATTTTTCACTTTATTTATCTGTACATACAATTTTTTTTTTAAATGAGACTTATATACATATTTACTTTTCAACAGATGGGGGACGGCCACTCCCCCACACTAGGGTGGTAGAAAGTAGAAAGAAGTCAGAAATACGGGTGAAAACCCATATATGTTGCTAACTTTTGTTCACCGAGTCACTAGCTTGACTCGATCCCCGAATTCATTGGTCCATGGGGAAAGTTTGGAGATCCGGGACAACCATGGGTGGTATGTCCTCTCCAAAATAATGTTTCAATCTATGACCATTCACTTTGAAGTTGGGACCTTCGGGTTGAGATAACTCAACAGTCCTGTATGGATATACTTTAGCAATAGTGAATGGTCCAGTCCATCGGGTTTTTAATTTCCCCGAGAAGATCTTTAATCTTGAGTTGAAAAGAAGGACTCTGTCACCGACGTTGAAAACGCGGTTCTTAATCTTAGAGTCGTGGATCTTCTTTGTCTTTTCTTTGTAGATCAAAGAGTTCTCGTAGGCTTGATCACGAAGTTCGTTTAATTCATTGAGTTGAACCTTACGGTGATCACCCGCTTTATGAAGGTCGTAGTTAGCATGTTTCAAGGCCCAGTAGGCTTTGTGCTCGAGCTCGATCGGTAAATGACACGCCTTCCCGTATACAAGCTTATCCGACCAGGAAGCACGGTTTTCACCCACTGTCCTCTCAAGAATCCGTTTAATACCATGGTTGGAAACCTCCACCTGCCCACTTGTTTGGGGGTGATACGCGGTAGAAAGACGATGAGTAACACCATACTTAAGCATGACTTTTGCAAATTGATCATTGCAAAAGTGAGTACCGCGATCACTAATGATGGCACGTGGAGTTCCAAAACGAGCAAAGAGAGATTTCAAGAATTTCACAACAACTCGGGCATCGTTAGTGGGTAAGGCCTTAGCCTCAACCCATTTTGACAAATAGTCAACAGCCACAAGAATATACTTGTTTCCACGAGAAGATGGGAATGGCCCCATAAAATCGATGCCCCAGACGTCAAATATTTCACAAACTTGAATAGCATTTTGTGGCATTTCATTCTTTTGTGAAATATTCCCGTGACGCTGACAAGCATCACAGGCTTTGACTAACTCGTGGGCATCCTTATAGATCGTGGGCCAATAGAAACCGGAATCAAACACCTTTTTGGCGGTGTAGTTAGGACTATGGTGGCCCCCGGTGGGTCCAGCATGGCAAGCCTTGAGAATATCAGCGGCTTCCTGTCCGTATACACATCGCCTGATGACTTGATCGGCACAGATTTTGAAGAGGAAGGGGTCGTCCCAGAAGTAATGTTTGACGTCTTTAAAAAATTTGTTTTTCTGTTGGGACGTCATCCCCTTCACGATGAAGTTACCCGCATGGTAATTTGCAAAGTCGGCAAACCATGGGGTAGTAGAGTCACCACGAAAAGTAACCGCACTGAGTGTCTCGAGAGGGAATGATTCATTTATTTCTTGTTTCTCGGACACATCCTGATGAGGGTTTTCTAATCGTGAGAGATGATCAGCAGCAAGGTTCTCAGCTCCTTTTTTTATCACGGATAATGATATCAAATTCCTGAAGGAGGAGAACCCAACGGAGAAGCCTAGGCTTTGCATCTTGATTTGCAAATAGGTACTTCAAAGCCGAGTGATCCGTATACACCACGCATTTGGTCAGGATCAAGTATGGCCGGAATTTCTCAAAGGCATACACCATAGCTAGGAGTTCTTTTTCAGTGGTGGTGTAATGACCTTGAGCCTCGGTCATATTTTTACTTGCGTAGTGTATAGGCTGAAAGTATTTAGCTTTACGTTGCCCCAAGACCGCACCTATGGCAAAATCACTAGCATCGCACATAAGCTCAAAAGGTAGGTCCCAATCGGGGGCAACAAGAATCGGTGCCTTGGTAAGCTTTTTCTTTAAAGTTTCAAAAGCTTCGATGCACTCATGAGAGAAGATGAAAGGAGCATCCTTCTCGAGGAGATGGGTCATAGGCCGGGCAATCTTAGGAAAATCTTGGATAAACCTACGGTAGAAGCCGACATGACCCAAAAAGCTCCTAACACCTTTTACAGTGGTGGGATGAGGTAATTTAGCAATGACATCGATTTTGGCTCTGTCAACCTCAATCCCGTTTTTTGAAATTTTATGGCCGAGGACAATGCCCTCCTTGACCATAAAGTGGCTCTTCTCCCAGTTGAGACTTAGATTTGTTTCTTTGCAACGTTTAAGCATCTGTTCTAAGTGGGAGAGGCAAGACTGGAATGAATCCCCGATGACTGAAAAGTCATCCACGAATACCTCCATAGTTTTCCCGATCATGTCGGAAAAGATAGACATCATGCACCTCTGGAACGTGCCTGGAGCATTACATAAGCCGAAAGGCATACGTCTGTAAGCAAAGGTTCCGTAGGGGCATGTGAAGGTAGTCTTCTCTTGATCCTGGGGATCAATGGGGATTTGGAAGTAACCCGAAAAACCATCGAGGAAGCAGTAGTATTCATTCCCCGCAAGTCTTTCAAGCATCTGGTCCATAAAAGGGAGAGGAAAATGGTCTTTACGGGTGACGTCATTTAACTTTCGATAGTCAATACATACTCGCCAACCCGTGACCAAACGAGTTGGAATCAACTCGTTATCCTCGTTGGTGACAACGGTAATGCCACCCTTTTTAGGGACACAACGAATTGGGCTAACCCAGGGACTGTCAGATATAGGATAAATCAATCCCGCATCAAGAAGTTTGAGAACCTCTTGTTTGATAACTTCGTGGATTTTGGGATTTACCCTTCTCTGTTGTTGCACTGCTGGCTTAAAGTCATCCTCCATTAATATTTTATGAGTACAAAAGTTCGGGCTTATGCCCTTAATGTCGGAGAGTTTCCAAGCAATTGCTTGCTTGTTTGACTTAAGAACCTTTAGGAGTGCAGCCTTTTCCTCATCTTTCAAGTCTTTAGCAATAATAACGGGTAATTTATTACCACCCTCCAGAAATGCATATTCTAGATAAGGAGGCAAGTCCTTGAGCTCAACCTCGGGAAAGTCTTCAGTTATTTTAACATTTTTGACTTCCGCTTTATGAAGTAATTTTGGAATCGGAGAAGGTGAAGGATCGTCATTTAATAATCTTTCAAGGAGAAGAATGTCCCCCTCCGGGTCAAGATAGTTTTCATCAACCCCATCGGGGATTGAGCTATCCTTAGCAAGAAAAGCCTCGAGCTCTTCCAGAAGGAAGTCACCTCCCTCAAACGGAGTGAGGGAAGGGGAAGAGTCGGAAATGATAGGATCAGCAGAAGGAGTGGTACTGCCACTTGCTGAGAAACCAAGGACTTCTTGAGAAGACTCCTCAGACGCAACATCGATGATGTCAATTCGGTTAACCATTTCAGCGTCACAATTGGAGGAGTATCTTGAAGTCTGATCAAGATTGAATGTGATGGCTTCACCATCAACACGTAGAGTGATTTCTTCTTCGAATACATCGATTAAAGCACGACCCGTTCTTAAGAATCCCCTCCCGAGAATGAGAGGAACTCTTGGGTCAGCATCGAAATCAACAATCACGAAATCTGCCAGAAAATGGAACTTTCCTACTTTCACGAAGATATCTTCGGCAATGCCGAGAGGACGGGATATAGTACGGTCTGCAAGCTCGAGTGTCATGCAGGTTGGAGTGAGAGCAGGAAGTGAGAGTCTTTTCCAGACTGTGTAAGGCATCAGGTTAATGCTTGCGCCAAGATCGGCCAAGGCAAAGCATTCAACCATCCCCGGGAAAATACAAGGAATGAGAAATTTCCCGGGATCTCCAAGCTTTTCGGGAAGCTTTTTCAAGAGCACTGCTGAGCAATGCTCATTAAGAGGAGTTTTTGCCATCTCACAAAGTTTTTCTTTGTTGCTTATCAGATTTTTGATTGTTGAAGCAAATTTAGGCATGAGAAGAAGAGCGTCCGCGAAGCTAATATCAAAGTGTAATTCTTGGAAAATATGATAAAACTTTTCCATCTGATGGTTAGCTTTTTCGCGGTTCTTTTGATCATTCAAACGTGAAGGATATGGAATTGACGGCTTAGGATCATTCTTTGGGATTTCATCAGAACTCACAGGGGGATCAAATACAACTTTTGGCTTACGAGCCGGGACCGGGACAACTTGAGGGTGGACGTTGTTGATACCTCCATTATTAGTAGGAAGTATCGTGTCCTTGGTAACCTCAGGTTCACGTTCCGCTACCTTAGTAGGATGAAAAGAAGAGGTAGAAGGAATCGAGGGTCCATTGTAAGATGCCCCACTTCGGGTGGTGATCGCTTTGACATCGCCCCTCGGGTTAGCGATCGTGTTGGTCGGTAATGTACCCGGGCCCGAGGGTCGATCATTTAAAGACTTCTGAAGCTCAGAGATCTTGCTGATCAATAACCGATTCGTTTCCTCTTATGCTTTCATGAATTGTTTTAGCACTTCTTCGGAGGAAGACGAGGGTGGAACAACGTTTTGATTTTGAACACGGTTGTTTTGAAAATTTCCTTGATTTTGATTGTTGTTACCCTGAAAATTGTTTCTCTGATTGAAATTACCATGAATTGTAATTTCCTTGATTTTGGTTTCTTTGAAAATTTCCTTGAAAACCTTGATTTTGATTGCCATTTTGAAAATTGTTTTGATTAAACTGGCCTTGATTTTGATTCGGGTTTTGGAAATTTGAGTTTTGACCTTGGTTAAAATTCTGATTCGAGTTACGGTTTTGATTTTGGTTAAAACCGGGAGGTCCGAGAAAATTGTTGAAACGATAGCTTAAGAGATTACGATCCCCTTGCGGTTGGTAAGAATTACCCCCCGTATTGTAGGAACCGTGAGCAGCATAAACGTTCTCTTGAGGAAAGCCAGCAGTAGCTGGACACTCGGAATACAGATGAGGGCCCCCACAAGTTTCACAACTTCGGGCCACGGCTTTCACTTGCTGATTTTGAACCTGA
>JARVZY010009531.1:0-29883 GCA_030686995.1 Artemisia argyi
GAGCATAAAAGTGAAGAAAACGGCAAAGTCTTAATTTTCCTTGCTGGGAACAGTACCTGACGGCGTCAAGAACATTTTGATGACGGCGTCAAGAGTTAAAATGGTGACGGCCCAGTGAAAACGTGACGGCGTCAGAGCAAGGCCATCAAGAGTAAAAGTGGTGACGGCCCAGAGCAGCAATACACATAACGGTGTCAGATCTGGATCTAGGCAGTCCGAGAATATTATGGGCGACGGGATGACGGCGTCAGAACTTTCTTCTTGACGCCGTCACCTTAGTAAATCTATATATATATACTCTTTGTTATTTTCATTCTAAAAGGAGAGGAGAATTTTAGGGTCGAACTTAATAAACCCTAGCTCGTTTGTAACAGTATTTTCAAGGGTTTTCACCCCGTGAAACCCTTCATGTTCAATTGAGATAAGTTTCCTTTCAATTCATTCAATATGTCTATGTGTTGTTTGAATATATCTTACGCTTGTCTTGATTTTAACATGCTAGGCTAGATCTTTTGTGTGTTCGCTTAGATGTAATGAAACCTAGATGTTGATTATAGGTTGATTGCTTGTTTATAGTTGTAATGGATGAATGTATTCGATGTTAGGCTTAAGAAAACTGGCAGATCTCCATTGTGTAACTTGCTTGAACATCTTAAGAAACATGAACCAATGCGTACTAGGTTTTTATGGTTGTATTTAATGCATGAGCGAATTCTAGTGATCCCATGTTAGGAGCTTCTTGCAGGCTCGACATAGGAGTGAAGTAGGAGCTTATAAAGATGGGGAAGTACGTACGCCACCCCACAATTGGTATTAAGGAATATAACCCGTCATCCACGCAACTGTAACAAACAATTAACCTGTAAAAGATATCTAGGGAGTAGTGAAATCTAAGTAAACACAATTCTCCCAATTACTGTTTTCACCACTAGTTTAATTAGTTTTATTTACATTTCTGTTATTTTATTTTGATTGCATCTTTAGTTATTGGGTTAGTTGATTAGCAACAAAGTCCGCCCACTCTTCCAAAACCCGAGATTTTACTTGCTTTCCATAAAATATAAAAATACAAAAAGAATCATCCCTCACCTCTAGACCTAGTTTTTAGGCTTTCTAATCCTAGCGACACTATTCCTGAGTTGAACGATCAATCCCCCGGTACTTGTCACTATACTATACTACAACGATCAGGTACACTGCCTGGTGGGGGTTGTAAGCTTCTCGAGATCCCTCGAGAGGTAAAGCCTGGTGCAATTCCCACGCATCAATAAACCAACCATCACACAAAAGGCAACCATCGGGCGGAATGTGCCCACCGATCCAAATTCACAATATCTGGTCCGGAACGTGACCACTGCTCCAAATAATGGGTAATTAATACCCTCTGATCGGACCACACAGAATAAAAGTGAGTAGGAGTACTACTCTCCAATTAGGTCGTACACCAAAAAGTTTTAATTAGAATAAAATACTTCTACAAGTTTTTATCGCGAATCCTTTTCATGGTAGTCTAAGATAACCTAAGACTTAACTATTCCAGAAGGGCTAGTCTAAATACCACTTTTACAACCACAATTCACTATCAAACTTTTACCTAAATTTTGTCCCGGTTTGACAGCTTTGACACCTTAATAAAGAAAAATCAAAAGACCAACTTCCCGACCTTGAAATCAATCGTGGCTGGAATTTTTGGAAAGCTCTTTCATTAAACTTCAATTTAGACCAAAAATTCGTGACCTAACTTTTCACCATCTATTATTTACACTCACATCTTTACAACCATAGTTTTCTGTCCAAACCCTAACACGTAATCTAACGCGTTTTACACTCAATTTCCTTAACCAGTTACCATATTACTAACAACTAATGATCCTAACATGTTTTACTTCATTAATTTATAGAAGTATAAAAACCTTAGATTCCATCATAATAAATATTATATGAATCATAACAATAATTAATTAATTACACATAGGGTTTAAGGATTTTACCTTGATTCTTGATTATTGCTTGAAAACTATGAAACCCTAATTTTCTCTCCCTGATTCTCCTTGTGGTCGACTAGATTTTTCAGGAAAAAGGGTTTGGGAGTCTTGGTTTTGTATTTATATTATTAGTGGATAATTACCTTAAGTTAGAATTGTAATTGGGCTCAAATTCGTCTTCCTTTTCCCTTGTTTTAACCCATTCGGCCAAACACCCCTATACATATATATCTTTTTATTTTTATTATTAAATTTATTTATTACACTCAAAACCTCATACTTTTCATATTTTATGTATTCTCATATCGAAACTTAACGTCTTTCGCGATAAACCTTAATTTTACGACAAACCGGAAAAATATCCATTTTTAAAATAAAGTTTCCAAAAATAGAATTTCACACACTCTATAAACATTTCTCATGAAAACAACCTTCCCGTAACTTACTAACGCTCAAATACTTGAACGAAGACTCGTTACGCAAAACCACAAAACACCAAATATACTCAAGTCATTTCTACACCACAAAGGTGATCAAAATGAACTTTCCCAAAATCAACATTTCCAAAAATCACAATGACAACCACAATGCAAAGGGATTTAGTGCTATTCATAAGTACTAATCACACAATAACACATATATACCCATATATCTACCCAAACCACACCAAACAAAGTTAGATAACTCAAGGCTATAAGTCTAACTAACCTGCTAAAATCACGGTTGTTACATCATCCCCCACTTAGGTAAAGTTCGTCCCGAGATTTAACAGTTCGTCTCATCAGACTTCTCAGCAAACAACTTAGGATACTTAGCTCTCATTTGATCCTCACGCTCCCAAGTAAACTCAGGACCAAGTTTGGAATTCCATCGTACTTTTACCAAAGCAATCTTACTACGCTTCATACTCTTAACTTCTCGGTCCATAATTTCAACAGGTTCCTCCACAAAGTGAAGTGTTTAGTTAACCTTAATCTCATCTAGTGGCACATGCAAACTAGCATCCGCAAAACACTTCTTCAAATTAGATACGTAAAACGTATCATGCACCCCACTTAGTTCCTCAGGCAATCTCAAACGATATGCCACAAGTCCAATCCTATCCGTAATCTCAAATGGCCCAACATATCTAGGTGCTAACTTGCCTTTCTTGCCGAAACGCACAACACCCTTCCATGGTGACACCTTCAGCATCACAAAATCCCCAACACTAAACTCCAAAGGTTTGCGGCGATTATCCGCATAACTCTTTTTTCTTTAATCCGAAAGACCATATCCGTAGTCTCTTGTACCAATTTAGGTCCAATTAACTGACTCGTCCCAACCTCTGCCCATAACACCGGTGATCCACACTTCCTTCCGTACAACATCTCAAGCGGTGCACATCTAATGCTTGAATGATAGTTGTTATTATAGGAAAACTCAGCCAAAGGCAAATGAGTATCCCAGCTTCCTCCAAAATCAATAGCACATGCACGAAGCAAATCCTCCAAAGTCTGAATCGTTCGCTCACTTTGCCCATCGGTCTGTGGATGATAAGCGGTACTCATACACAACCGTGTATTCAAAGCCTTTTGCAACGACTGCCAGAACCGCGAAGTGAACCTACTATCCCGATCTGAAATGATAGACACAGGCACACCATGCCTTGCCACAATCTCATTAATATAGATCCTTGCCAACTTCTCCATCTTGTAATCCTCACGAATGGCCAGAAAATGTGCAGACTTCGTCAATCTGTCTACAATGACCCATATCGTGTCATGTCCATTACTTGTGCGAGGCAATTTAGTAATAAAATCCATTGTTATATTATCCCATTTCCATTCAGGTATCGGCGGCTGTTGCAACAATCCAGAAGGTTTCTGATGTTCAGCCTTAACCTTCAAACAAGTTAAACATTGACTAACATACTCAGCTATCTCCCTCTTCATTCCCGGCCACCAGTAAGCATCTCTAAGATCATAGTACATCTTATCAGACCTTGGATGAATCGAGTATCTCGTCTTATGAGCCTCATCCATGATCAAATTTCTCACATCTCCCACTAGTGGAACCCATATTCGATCTAGAAAATATAGTCCACCATCTTCCTTTCTTTCCATCTGCTGGTCTAAATCATGCAACATTTTAGCCACATCGTTCTCATCCTTTAGAGCCTCTTCTTGTGCTGCCAATATCTTACTCTTAATTCCCGACTGCAATGTTATGCTCATAGCTCGCACACGTCTCGGCTTAATTCTTTCTTTTCTACTCAATGCATCAGCCACCACATTCGCTTTTCTAGGATGATAGCGAATGTCGTAGTCATAAACACTTAACAGCTCCATCCATCTTCTTTGGCGCATATTCAGCTCCTTCTGATTAAAAATATGCTGAAGACTCTTATGATCGGTGTAAACTGTACTCTTCGTACCATACAAATAATGTCTCCAATTCTTGAGAGCAAATACCACCGCACCAAGCTCTAGATCATGAGTGGTATAATTCTTCTCATGAATCTTGAGTTGTCGAGGTGCATAAGCTATCACCTTCCCTCTTTGCATTAACACGCATCCAAAACCTTGATTCGACGCATCACAATATACCACAAAATCATCTAGCCCGTCAGGTAACGTCAGAATAGGTGCATCACACAAACTATCCTTTAGTGTCTGAAAAGCCACCTCTTGCTCATCTCCCCACTCATACTTCTTATTTTTCTGAGTCAACATAGTGAGAGGCTTAGCAATCTTTGAAAAATTTACTATAAATCTCCTGTAGTATCCTGCCAGTCCTAAGAAAGAGCGTATCTCAGAAGGTGTCGTAGGAGCCTTCCAATTCTTGACCGCTTCTATCTTGCTGGGATCTACATGTATGCCTTCACTATTCACTATATGACAAAGAAATTGCACTTCTTGCAACCAAAACTCACATTTAGAGAACTTAGCGTACAACCTTTCGCTCTCCAACAAACCAAGTATTAACCTCAGATGTTTCCCATGTTCTTCCTTTATCTTGCAATAAATCAATATGTCGTCAATGAACACAATTACGAATTTGTCTAAATAGGGCCATCACACACAATTCATCAAATCCATGAATACCACAGGTGCATTAGTCAACCCAAATGGCATAACTGTAAACTCAAAGTGCCCATAACGAGTTCTAAAAGCTATCTTAGGAATATCCTCCTCATGCACTCTCAGCTAATGATAACCAGAACGCATATCTATCTTTGAGAAAAATCTAGCACCCTGCAACTGGTCGAAAAGATCATCAATTCTAGGTAGAGGATACCGATTCTTCACTATTAACTTATTCAACTCTCGGTAATCAATACACATTCTAAACGAACCATCCTTCTTCTTAACGAACAAAACAGGTGCTCCCCACAGGGAATGACTAGGTCGAATAAACCCCTTATCTTGGAGCTCTTTCAATTGCGCAGCCAACTCCTGCATCTCCGTAGGTGCTAATCGATAAGGAGCTTTTGCTACCGGCGTCGCTCCAGGAATTAGTTCAATACGAAACTCCACCTGTCGTATTGGTGCTAATCCGGAAAAATCCTCAGGAAAAACGCCCAAAAACTCACACACTATTGGAATATCCCCCACTTTGAGTTCCCTAGACTTCGCACTCATAAAGGATTTTGAATTCTTCTCCACACTTTCTCCTTGTACTCGCTGCTCACCACCCCCACTCCAATAGAATTCGAACCACCTTCTCATGGCATATTACTTCAGCCTTATGCCTAGCCAACCAGTCCATCCCTATTACCACATCAAAACTACCATGTCCTAAGGGTATTAGGTCAATCTTAAACGTATCACCCTCTAACACGATAACACACTCACGAATAACCTTATCAACTTCTGTTTCTCTACCACTAGCTATTTCAATCAAAATACTAGGTCTAAGTGCACTAAACTCAACACCCAATATTCTAGCAAATTCAGTAGTAGCAAAACAATAATCCGCACCCGTATCAAATAAAGTAGTAGCATAATGACCATTGAGAGAGAATGTACCAGTAACAACGTTCGGGTCTTGGCACGCCTCGCTTGCATTCATCGTAAACGCCTTTCCCTGAGCTGTATTCCTGTTAAATCCTTGTCCTTGTCCTCCTTCAATAGCCAGTTGATTCCCCGGTTGTCCAAGCACCCTATTAAGTTTAGGACACCAGTTCCGCAGATGATCAATACTACCGCACTCATAACATGCCCTGCGATTAACCCCTGCGCTAACTGAGTTGATTGGAGTCGCTTGAGTAATCACCACACGGCAGTCCTTAGCAAAGTGTCCAGGTTTGCCACACCTGAAACACACACGACATGGAGCATTCTCGAAATGATAGTAACCACACTTAGCACATCTAGGGGCATTACCCGCATATCCCCTCTTCTCATTATTACCAACCATAGCCGTAGAAACTGTTCCCACATAACCTGCTGCCATTATAGGATCCGTTGCTACGAACCCCTTCCCTCTTCTCGCTTTCTTATTGTCACCACTAAAACCAGCTGTCTTAGTAGTATCAACCTCCTCTCGCTTCTTCTCTCCCGACTTTGCAAGTGTTCCACTCCTAACCGCTTCATCTGTTAGTGTCCCAGCCTTTTGAATGGCACTTAGAAGCGTTGTCGGCTCAGTAGCCCTAACCATCGAGCGAATTTGTGGAACCAACCCACGGATATACCTCTCAATACGCTTCGATTCAGGAGTTACTAGATGAGGAACCATCCTAGTTAACTCATGAAACCTATCAGTGTACCCCATATGATTAGCTCCAACCATAGTATGATTCCATAACTCTTCTTCCAATTTCTGCATTTCATTGGTTGGACAAAACTCATCCACCAATATGGCTTTGAAGTCCTCCCAAGTCATACCCAAAGCCGTAACTCGTCCTCTAGCTTGAAGTTGCGTGTTCCACCAGGTCAACGCCATCACATGTTCTTCGCACCAATTTGGTAGGTCGTTTTTCACTTATGGCGAACCAATCTGAAGCCGTTACAACAAGTCCTTCCTCTAATCTGTTTATTAGAACTCCACCTTCTGGAAACTCAACTGGTAAGAAACATATAAGTGTTTTTTTATAGTATACGCTTTGTAAAAATTAGAGGATTTTCTAACTTCGTTACTTAATTTATTTATAGTATCAACAACTCCCCTTGCTTTGAACACGTGTGGCACTGTTAATCGTAGTAGAACCACGTCTAATGCCTTGCCAACAAGTTGTGATCAAGTAACGCCAGTTGTAGCCACACGAAGACAACAATCTCCTCTCAGTGATGTTTCAAACGGTAATTTTTTAGACACAAAATATAACTAAGAGCAACAATGTTACTTTTTAATTTGGGTTTAATTATGGACATTTTGATGTTTTTAGTTTGTTTGCAATAACCATCGATTCGTCGTGTTAACCAATGCAACAACATAATATCAAGGCCTGGTGTTACAACAAGCATTCCTGGTGTAACAACAGAAAAATCAACATATGAAGTAGGTGAATCATCAAGAAGAACAAAGAGGTCTAAGAGACCAGCTTCTCACTCTCACACACCCGTTAGATTTAATCTTAATGTTGATGGTGGGGATGTCAGTAAAGAATATGATAAGTACGTTGGTGTATCTAAAGGTAATTCTATAACTTCTTATTCGATTCATTCAAAAAAGTTATTTGCAATTTCACATGACATTAAGAGAATCGTGTGTTTAAATTTGCAGAGTACTATGATCTTGGTGATCCGTCTTTTGAGTACACAGAATCTCATGCTTTGGTATGGGAACCGGAAGTAAGAAAAGGAAACTCTAATCTAACAAACAAAGCCTATAGTATATGTTGTGGCAAGGGAAAAGTCTTTGTGAAACAACCACCACCTGCTCCACAACCGTTACATGATTTGTTTTTAATGACGATGCTAAGAGTAAAAATTTCAAAAAAAATCAAAACATACAATAGCATGTTTGCATTTACTTCTATTGGTGGAAAGGTTGATGATAAAATCAATAGGCAAGGCCGTGCTCCATACGTTTTCCGCTTGCATGGACAAACATACCATAGCATTGGTAGTTTGCTTCCAGAATCAGGTGCTCCTCCTAAATTTGCACAGCTTTATATATATGACACAGAAAACGAAAATGAGAATCGAGCAAGAGCGTTAAGGTAATATGTGTTACCTAAGTTTTTATGTTCATTATCCATGTATCATTTGCAACTTTCATAAATTAATAATATCGACATAAACCATCTTATTTGCAGCAGTTCTTCATCGTCGTCTGCCCCTACCAGTTCAGATGATCCTATCGATCGAAACACTATCGGTCAACTAAGAGATATTTTAGACTCCTCCAGTGATTTGGTTCAAACATTTAGAAGAGCGTGTGATCGGTACAATGAAAACAACGAACATAATATAAAAATAAGACTCATTGCAAAGCAAGGCAAAGATGGACGAAATTAGAATCTTCCATCTTCCAACGAGGTTGCTAGTCTTATTGTAGGTGACTTCGATACATGTATAGAAGATAGAGATATTGTTAAAGAAAAATATTGTGAAGGTTTGCAACGTATCAACATTTTCCATCCTATGTACCTTCCTTTGCAATACCCTTTGTTGATGCCCCGGGCACAAGATGATTATCATTTGGGAATACCACATAAAAAGAAACCTAGAAAATGCTCGGTTCGGACTGAAAGCTCCGACCCGTCCACCAACAACAAGGACAAAACAATTACTATGAAGGAGTGGTTTGCTTATCAGATACAGGATCATCCAAATCAAGAAAATTTATTTATGCGTGGTGGTCGTTTGTTTTAGCAATTTCTTGTGGATGGTTACACTATGGTTGAGACGGAACGTTTGTTTTACAATCGATCAAAACAGACAAAGCTTAGGTGTGATACGTACTCAAACATATGACATAGCATTGCGTCGGGTAATAACGACCCTACGAGCATTGGAAAGCCCGTCATCTTGCCTTCCTCATTTACCGGTGGACCAAGGTACATGAGACAGAACTATATGGATGCCATGGCGTTGTGTAGATGGTATGGCTGTCCAGATTTGTTTATAACCGTTACTTGCAATCCTAACTGGCCGGAGATTGAAAGATACATGCGAGAGCATAACTTTTCTGCTACAGATCGGCCTGATGTGCTTACAAGAGTTTTTAAAATGAAACTGGACCAGTTAATGCACGATTTCAAAGAGCTACATTTATTTGGACGCGTTCAAGCAAGTAATATACATAAGATGTTACTATATGTTTATATATGTACTATACATCTTATATTTTGTCTCCAATTTTATATGTTTGTAATCTTCAAAATAACTATTACTATATTTTTCAGTCGTGTACACCGTTGAATTTCAAAAGCGAGGACTTCCCCACGCGCATGTTTGTTTGTTCTTGCACAAGGACGACAAGGTACCAAAAGCTGATCAGATTGATAAATACATTTCAGCAGAAATACCAGATAAAGATGATGACCCGGATTTGTACAAGTTGGTTTCTGATTTTATGATGCATGGCCTTTGTGGCGAAGATGACCCAAAACAGGTTTGCATGGATGAGGGTCGATGTACGAAACACTTTCCAAAAAAATTCACACAACGCAGCTCCATTGACTCCGAAGGGTATCCCGTTTATAGAAGACGGGACAACAGAAAATATGTTGAAAAGAATGGACATAAGTTGCATAACGGTTATGTTATTCCATATAATGCTACCCTTCTCAAACGTTATCAATGCCACATGAACGTTGAGTGGTGTAACCAGACCAGTTCAATCAAATATTTGTTTAAGTATATCAACAAAAGTCTGGATAGAGTGTCCGCACAGTTGTATGAGCCGGTTACCACAGCCGAAGGTGAACAAGTTGATAAACCTGTTGATGAGATTAAGGCGTTCTTGGATTGCCGGTAAAATTAAACATTTATGTTCTATTGATTTTCGTCAATTTCTTAAGATAATATTAATTCATGCAACATGAGAATATTATGGAATGAGAATGTGGCATCCCAAAACCCATAAACAAAATTGCTACTCACGGATAAAAACTTCTAATCAAACATCATGTCGTAATCATGAAACTCCTGATATAATTTGTTTATAATCTATCCATGCATTCTTGATTACCTACTGCGTGATTATTTCAGTACACAATCTATATAAGTGGTATTATGTTCGTTTATGACGTTTTTCAATTATCACTTTTAAATTTACTTTTAAAAAGTTATAGGCAATAGATATGGTATATTTTCATCACTTCCCTAAAATCTTAATCACATTCTTAGCATCAATACTTAAATGGTTGTACAAATATGACAAAATAATTAACAAAAACATATTAAGAGACGATGTTTAATTAATAATCTGGTGTCTACATGCTTATTACAACCAACATACAGCTCTCTTATGCATCTATTTTTCTAACAAGTTAATTACAGTAACGCTTTGTTGGATTGCAGGTACCTATCTGTGTGTGAGGCGGCATGGAGGATATTCGGTTTTGCGATTCATTATAGAACACCAAACGTTGAGAGGCTATCCTTTCATCTTGAAGGCGAGCAGTCAGTTGTATATGATGAAAACGCTAACCTTGAAGCTGCTATTCAAAAGCCAACTGTTGGTGCTTCTACGTTTGATGGTTTGATGAAAATAAATCAAGAATATCCACCAGCATGGGAGTTAACGTATGCTGAGTTTCCTACAAAGTTTGTTTGGAACTGAGGAAAAAGAATGTGGACGCTTAGAAAGCAAGGTATAGAAAGAATTCATAGTGTTCCTATAGGAACAGGAGATGCCTACTATTGTAGGATGCTGCTCAATAGTCGTAAAGGATGTCAAACGCACGCTGACATTAGAAAGGTTAACGATGTTGTTTATCCTACTTACAAAGACGCTTGCTTCACAGCAGGACTTTTGGAGGATGATAAGGAACATGTTGAAAGTATCAAAGATGCAGCCCATTGGGCACCCGCTGAGCATCTTCGTGAACTCTTTGTCACATTGCTTACTCAAAAGGAACTTACCACGCCTTTGACTGTTTGGCTGGAAACATGGCATTTGTTGGCAGAAGATGTTCAATACAAGAGAAGGCAGATTTTAGGAATTCCAAGTAAAACCTTGAAACACGTTGTGTTGCTATCGTCTTTTATAAATCTTTTCGTTTAATCTATTACTGAAAATGTTATCTTATGCAATATTTATGTCATATCTTTTTTTATTTTAACTACCAACATGTTATCTCATGCAATAGTTATGTCTCACCTTTACAATTAACAACAATTTTTTAAAATTGTTATCTTATGCAACAGTAATGTAACATCTTTTCTTTTAATATGGTGATAACGAATTAACTACCAACATGTCATTTTTTTATGCAGATTTGATTGTTAGTGATGATGAGAAAAAAAAAATCGCTTTGTACTATATTGAAGAGCTTATGGGATCAAGAGGAAATACTTTGAGAAGTTGGCCTGAGATGCCTTATCCGGATGAGAGATACGTGACTGAATTTGGTAACTGGCTTATATATAATGAGACGGATTATAACCCGGTTAAGATGCAATCTGAATATGAGCGTTTGTATGCCTCATTGACAACGGAACAGAAGGGTGTATATGACACCATCGTGAACTCTGTTCATAGTGGAACATGGGGTATCTATTTTGTTTACGGTTACGGAGGTACCGGGAAGACGTTCTTATGGAAAATGTTGGGATCATACTTTTAGTATTTAGTCAAGTCTCGGTCATTACATTTTGTCATAGGTTGCTTTAGTTATACTTATCATTATTGTTTAGTTAATGGGCAACATGTAAAAGGCCCAAAAGGCCTTAAAGCCCACGTATGAAGAGATAAGGGAGGAAGGGAGTGTTGCCCTAACTCCTCCCTTATAAATAGTGAGCTTATGTTTACATTTCACTTGTTGGTTATTTGATTACCTTAAGGAAACTCTTGCACTTTCACCTTTCATATTGTCTCTTAATCAACCAATCTCATTTCTCATCTTATTTCTTCTTATATCATACTTGTGTTTACTAAATGGTGACCTAACAAGTGGTATCATTCGCCTACTAGAAGTTTGAAGTGTATTTCTTTTGGTAACGTGGGGATTTGGTGCTTATTTCTTCATCTTTTTGCATTTTTCTTTGTTTCTTTCACTCAAATCTTGAAGCTTGGATAAGTTTCAAGGTTGATATAGTGATTTGAAGGTTAGTTTTTGCATAAAGTTGTGATTTTTAAGGTTTTGTTAAGGTTTTATAGCTTCTTTGATATTGGAAAACTAGTTTTTGGTAGCTTAATCTTCTAAAGTTATTGTTTTCTAAGTATTGGTGAAGTTATTTGATCAAAAGTACCTTATTTTTAAGCATTTTTTTCTTCAAAAAGTTGAGATTTTTTCAAGTTTCTGACCAGTTTACGCGTAATATTGGTGAATAGTACGATTCTGTAGCTGTCAACAGTACTTTTTGTCCTTTTTACGCATTACTTTTGGCTTAAACCCTTATCTTACGCGTAAAATAGGCCTAAACCCTTATCTTACGCGTAATATTGGACAAAACCCTGATCCTACGCGTAAACTGCTCCTCTACGCCTTACATCCTACGCTTAAGTTTGATTCTACGCGTAAGTCAGAGTTACGCGTAACTTGCCAGAGTTTACGCGTAAGCTTCATCAACGATCTTCTTCTCGTGTTACGGTGACTCAGTACTTCCCTAGCTTGGATAAGTTAGTGGAATACTTTGACTACGGACATCTTTCAAGCTTGGATAAGTTTGAAAGATTTGTTTGGTTGTTTCAACCTTACGCATAAGTCTAAACTTACGCATAAGCCTAAGCTTACGCGTAAAGAGAAAACTTACGCATAAACTATTTGTTTACGCATAACCTAAAGTTTACGCGTAAGATTAAGTTACGCGTAAGAATTGAACTTACCCCAAGGATTCTGGAACTTACTCAAAGGAACGTGCATTTCAATCTTCTACAAAGATCCATTTCTACACAAGTGTTCTAAGATGTCTCAACCTCCTAATCATTACTTCCCTCATATTCAGCAACCTCAACATCAGCAGTCTCAGCAACCTCAGCATCAGCAGTATCAGCAACAACAATACCTTCCGCACATAATGAATCAACAACCTCCTAAATACAATCCTCTACAGAACTACCTAATGATGCAACAACAGCTCATTCCTCAACAACAATCATATCAAGTGCCACAACAAACCAATCAGTTTTCCTCCAAACAACCTCACTGGTTTGACAGAATGTGTGAAGTTATTACAACTCAACAATCCTGACATGAGGCAGGATCACTTGAGACACCTCCAATGCTTACACCTGGGAACTATGTTCAATGGTCAAGTCGATTCTTACGATTTGTTGAGCTAAAGAAACCTCATGGGAAATTCTTGAAGCAAGTGATACTTGAAAGACCATTTGAGTGGCCAACTAGATTTGAAGCTGGTGATCCACATGCTGACCCTCCACGTCCTCCTGGTGATAGACCTCTTCCAGAATCTGCACTCACTGAAGAACAGAAACTACATCGTGAAGCTGATCAGTATGCAATGGCTTATATACTTCAAGGTATACCTAATCCGATCTATCGAAGTGTCGATGCTCAGAAAACAGCCAAAACTATGTGGGAACACGTTCATCTCCTTATGGAAGGAACTCAATTGAACAAAGATGACATGGAATCCAAGCTATACATGGAATACACTGACATCACAATTGAACCTGGAGAGTCACTTGAATCCTACTATCATCGTTTCACAAATGTGGTCAATGATCTGGAACGTCACAAAATCACAGTACCAAGGATAGCTGTGAACTCCAAATTTGTTGGTAGTCTTGGCCCTGATTGGCATAAATATGTGACATTTGTTCGTCAAACAAAGAATTTGCATGATGCTCCATATGGTTTGTTGTATGATTTTCTGAAACACCATGAACCTGAAGTGGAAAAAGATCGAGCTCTACGAGGAGGATACACACCAACTTCTACACCAAATTCTTTGGCTCTCGTAGCTCAGTCTTCCTACGCTCCACCACCAATGTCTAATCATGCATATGTTCAAGAGCAGAACTACTTCAGTTATCCACAATCTTCCACCTCGAACCAAATGGTCCCTTATGAGTCATCTCTACAGAATACTTCTACTCAACTTGTTCCGTTAAACAACAATGATGCTGTGTACTACTCCAACTCCAATGAGGATGACGATGATGACTTCAATACGTTGAATCAGGGACTTGCTCTTATTGCTCGTGCTTTCAGCAAATTCTCTAACAAAACAAACAACCGTCAACGGTCATCTTCGAATACAAGGAATCAAGCGGTTGTCCATGATGGAAGAGTGGAAATACAGAATCGCAATTATGGTCGATTTGGTTCAGGAAGTTCTTCTGGGAATTATGGGAATGAACAGAGGTTTGGTAACAATATGGGGTTCAAGAACAACTCCGGATCTTCTCAACAAAGGTCTGACTCAGTTGCAACAAGGAACTTCAACTCAGGGAATGCAGTTTGGTGCTACAATTGTAATGAGCAAGGTCATATAGCTACAGCATGTCCCAAACCGAGAACTCGCGGTAGTAAGTTTCACAAGCAGGCATTACTTATGGCTCTTCAAGATGAAAAAGACGGACATTTCCCTGAACAAGATAACAACTTCATGGCAAATGTGAACAATGATGATAACATGGAAGATCTGGAAGCTAATGCAGCTGTGATGCTTATGGCCAACATGCAGGAACTTAAGCTCAATGGTTCAGGTCCAGTGTATGACACTGACGGCTTGTCTCAGGTACATGACCTCAATGAATGCTTTATTAATGAAATAGTCTCACCTTCTGCTTATGAATCAGATATGGCGCAAGTTGTTCCATCTAAATCATCTTCATCATCTCAAAAAGATGAACAAATAAGCACAGTTGTCATATTCGATGATGACACAGTTGTTTCATTTGATGATCCTATTGAGAATAATGAACATGATAATTTAGAACAACATGAACCATCATTTGATCCAGACCCTGACCTAATATTGTTATCTAAACAACTGGATGCTCAACGATTGCAAATAATAAAATGCAACGATATTAATAAAGCTTTAAAAGAACAAAATGCGTCACTTGCAAGAGATATTGAATGTTATAAAATTCAACTTTCAAATCAGGAAGAAAAGATTAAAAATGCAAAAAGTTTTGAAAATGCTTTTCAAGAATCTTACAATAAAGAACAAGATCTTCAACGCAAAATGCAAGATTTAATTGAATCAAACGGAAAGTTGATTTCGAAACTTGAAAGTGAAAAGTGTGAATTGAAAATGCAAGTTGAACGTCTTCAAACAGAACTTTCAAAAACAGAAACAGAATTGTCAAGTTGTCAAAAAGATTTTTGTGAACATAAAATACGAAAAAGAAAATACATCGATGACTTACTCGGTGATATTGTTGATCTTGAAAAACAACTCAAAGAATTTCGTCACATTGTTTACAAACACGGGAACTCTGTCACCACAATTCAGAAATTTACTTTAAAACCGAGACCCGATAAACGATTTGCACTTGGTGATTACAATTCAATGTTTCTTCACACGGCATTCAAAGATATTCCAAAAATTTACAGTATGGATTATTTAATGGATAATACGGTTGTGCGTGCTGTTGTTTTTGATACTGAGGAAGAAGAAGAACTTGAAGACGAGAGTCGGTCAAAAATGAGCAATGTTCAATATTGGACACCATATGACTATTCAAAAGCTCCTCCACTTTCAAAATCTTTTGTCACTCAAAAGGAATTACCTGAGAAATCATGGTTTATCGAAGAGTCATATGTTTCATCTCACAATGCAGCTCCTGTCCCACCTGTAGCACAAATAAATGGTCCTTTACCATCATCCGGTGAACTAACACGTTTACCAAGATGTCGTGTCTTAAATTATTTCAAAACCTTTATGGACGACATTGATATTTTGGAAGAAACAATTGAACGCAATTCTGAAATAAAAATTGAAACTTTTCAATCCGCTTATGAGCGAGAAAAGAGAGATATTTTTCAAAAACAAATGAAACCAATTGTTCAACACCTCCGTCTATGTGCTACACGTTGGGATCAGGAACTTCAAAAGGAGGTCAAAAATATGATAAACGTTTTTGATACTGCTGAAAATGAGATTTTAGTCCAAAAGCTACAAACTAAAGTTTTCAAAAATGATGCTGATCGACTCTTGGAACAAGTTCTCTGTGCTGATATTTTGTCGGTTATCATGAATGATCTCTATAAATCTGGTACTTCTATGCTTATGGATGATCTTTGTGTTGATAATAATTTGTTGAATGAGGAAATTGAGACACTCAAACAGGAAAATGATAAGTTGAGGAAAAAGAATGATGATGTGACAAAACAATTTTCTCAAGAAATTTTTCAACTCAAACAAAAGCTTGATTGGTGTCAAGCTCAGAGTCTTAGTAAGGAATTGAAACTTCAAAGTCAAAATGTTTCTAACTCTTGTCAGCTTTGCAAAAACATTGAGTCTTTCAAACGTTTGTGTCTCAAATATGAAAAAGAAATTGCGGACTTAAAAATTGAAAACACCGAATGGCAACAAAACCGCGATGACATCAAATATTGCAATGGTTTACTCGAGTCTGAAATTCAGGATAAAAATCACACCATCATCGATTTAAAAGAGAAAGTTAAGCTACTTCAGAAAGGAAAGATGGTTGACACCACGGTGATAGCACCAGGAATGTATAAATTAGACAAAACGGAAAAAGGAAAGGTTGTTCATAATACTAATGTTGATACCTCCACTTCTACAGGACTAGTCTCCACTACTAGCGTTAGCAGACCCAAGCGGAAAAGTAAAAGGAAGAATAGGATCTTGCAACGTAAGAGAGGACACCTAGAAGCTCAAGAAGTAGAAGACCAACTTAGGAATTTGAATAAAACTCATGTTGCATCAGATTTATATTCTAATCTGGCAAATTGTAATCAAAATCTAAATGTAACGAATGATGAACCTTTGAATGTTTTGAATATTAATGCATCTTGTGTGTTTTGTCGTAAAAGCGTATCATCTGGTGATCATACAAAATGTTTAGCTAATTCTCTTCTAAATCGTCATAAGAAACGTGGAACACGCATTCCTTCTAGGCCCACTATTGCCTCTAAGTCTAACTTAGGAAAGCCGTATTCTACGGTTTCTAATGAAGCTGAAGTTACCCCCATAGGTGCCAAGAACAAATCTAGGAATGAACCCACAACTAGTGCATTTAACATTAAGAAAGCTAATACTAGTTGGAATTGGCAACGTTGGTTACAACACAAACCAGACTTCAAATGGATTCCTAAATTATTGAATAAATGTGTTTCTAACCAACAGGAACCCGCACTGTCTTTGGGTTCCACCCTTACTTCTGTTCCATCTGTGTCCTCTTCTTATGATGCAGGTGGTACAGATCATTCTATGGATTGTTGATAGCGGATGCACCCGACATATGACAGGCAATCTCAAACTGTTAAAAAACTTTGTCTCAAAGTTCATTGGTACTGTCAGATTCGGGAATGATCATTACGCTTTAATCATGGGATATGGTGACTATGTAAGTGGGAACATCGAAATAAGCCGTGTTTATTATGTGGAAGGCCTTGGACACAACCTTTTCTCTGTTGGTCAATTCTGTGATGGGGATCTAGAAGTTGCATTTCGTGAGAAAACTTGCTTTGTTCGTGACTTACAAGGAAACGATCTTATGTCTGGCTCACGTGACTCCAATCGTTACACTATATCAATGTCTGATATGATTGCAACATCTCCGATATGTCTTCTCTCCAAAGCAGAGTCAACTAAATCTTGGTTATGGCACAAACGTCTTTCGCACTTGAATTTCAAAACCATGACGGACCTTGCTCGTTATAAGCTTGTTGATGGATTTCCAAGATTCCGTTTTACCAAAGATCACTTATGTTCAGCCTGTGAACAAGGAAAAAGTACTCGTGCTCATTTCCCTTCTAAACCCGAACACAGTACGAATCATGTTCTGCAACTGCTTCATATGGATTTGTGTGGACCGATGCGTGTTCAAAGTATCAACGGTAAACGCTACATTCTTGTAATTGTGGATGATTATTCCAGATGGACTTGGGTTTATTTTCTACGAAGTAAAGATCAGGCTCCCTCAATGATCATCACCTTTCTCACTAAAATTCAAGTTCAGTTACGCAACACGGTCAGAATTGTCAGAACTGACAATGGAACTGAATTCAAGAATCAGACACTTAAGTCTTATTATGAGAAAGTGGGAATTGAACATCAAACATCTATTCCTAGAAGCCCAGAACAGAATGGAGTTGTTGAAAGATGCAACAGGACGTTAGTGGAAGCTGCTAGAACTATGTTGATTAATGCTCAATTACCAGATTACTTGTGGGCAGAAGCTGTTTCAACTGCATGTTACACTCAAAACCGTTGTATAATCACAAAACGTCATCGCAAAACACCATATCAAATTGTTCACAAAAGGAAACCAAACATCGATTACTTTCATGTTTTTGGAGCACTCTGTTATCCGAAAAATGATCGTGATGATTTAGGTAAACTTAAAGCAAAGGCTGACATCGGAGTGTTCGTTGGATATTGTGAAAATTCTAAAGGTTTTAGAATTTGGAATCGTCGTACTCGAGAAATTCAAGAAACCATTCACGCTAATTTTGATGAACTCACCCAAATGGCTTCTGAGCAACACAGCTTAGGACCCGAATTTAACCGTCTCAACTCTCCGGCATCTTCAGCTGAACCTTTGCCACTTAACCGCAAAGAATTAGAAACCTTGTTTGCTCCACTATTTGATGACACAATTGAATACCGTCCTACTGAGGCCTCACCAAATTCCGCTGCTCAACCTGATCACATTCAAGTACCAGACTCACCTCAACAAACTACTACAAGTGTTGAGAGAGACGGTCCTCCAGTTGTATCACCATCTACAGAAGAACAAACTGGTTCTACTTCCCGCCTTTCAGCTGAAGATCCACAACAACTATCAGTTCCACAATCCGCAGAGCATGATCCTGATGCGTTCTTTAATCCGTTTGCACTAGCTACTACAGTTCCTGATATAGCTGAGTCATCAACACGCAACTTGGATCCTGCCAACATGCGAGATACGTATCAACTACACCCGTCTACACACAAATGGACCCGTGAACATCCACTAGTTCATATTATTGGCCATCCAGATGCACCTGTTATGACAAGACAACGACTTCACACCGATGGAGAAACTTGCATCTACGCACTCACAGTTTGTCATGAAGAACCCAAGAACATTAAAGATGCAATGACTTATGACAACTGGATTGAATCTATGCAAGAGGAATTTCAGCAATTCATAAGATTAGAAGTCTGGGAATTAGTTGAAAGACCTGACGGAGTCTTTGTCATCGGGTTAAAATGGATCTGGAAGAATAAGCTTGATGCAGAAGGGACAGTCATCCGCAACAAATCACGTCTGGTAGCTAAAGGATACTCTCAACTTGAAGGTCTAGACTTTGCTGAATCTTTTGCTCCAGTGGCACGACATGAAGCTGTTCGGATCTTTTTGGCTTATGCTGCACATAGAAATATGGTGGTTTTCCAAATGGATGTGAAAACAGCATTTCTGAATGGAGATCTCCGTGAAGAAGTTTATGTCAGCCAACCTGAAGGCTTTGTAAATCCTGAGCGTCCTAATCACGTCTACCGACTCAAAAAGGCTCTCTACGGACTCAAGCAGGCCCCACGGGCGTGGTATGATAAACTGTCCACTTTCTTACTGGCCAATAAATTTTCTAAAGGATCGGTGGATCCCACACTGTTTACTAAAACCTACGGGGAGGACTTACTTGTTGTTCAAATATATGTCGATGACATCATTTTTGCCTCAACTAAAAGAAGTTATTCCAATGATTTTGCAAAATTAATGAAAGATAATTTTGAAATGTCCATGATGGGTGAACTGTCGTTCTTTTTAGGACTACAAGTTCATCAATCACCCCGTGGAATTTTTGTAAATCAATCAAAATATGCTCTTGAAATTTTAAAGAAATATGGAATGATGTCTTGTGATACCTATAATACACCAATGGGCTATACCACAAAACTAGATGCTGATTTACATGGGACTCCAGTTGACCCTACCAAATACCGAAGTATGATTGGGTCCCTCATGTATCTCACAGCTAGTAGACCTGATATAGTTTTTGCTGTCTTCATGTGCTCCCGCTATCAGTCAAGACCAACTGAAAAACACCTCAGTGAGGTCAAAAGAATCCTTCGATACATAAAGGGAACCATTAATTTGGGGATCTGGTATCCGAAGGATTCTGGGTTTGAACTAATTGCGTTTTCAGATGCTGACCATGCAGGATGCTTAGACACACGCAAAAGTTCATCTGGTGGATTACAATTTCTTGGAGACAAACTTGTGTCATGGCAATCTAAGAAGCAGGACTGCACTTCACTGTCATCAACAGAATCTGAATACGTAGCCATGTCTGCTTGTTGTGCTCAAGTCATCTGGATGCGATCACAACTTAAGGACTATGGCTACCTATTCAACAAGATTCCCATCTACTGTGATTCAAAGAGTGCAATTGCTATCTCCTGCAACACTGTCCATCACTGCAAATCCAAACACATTGATCTCAGATATCACTTCATCAAAGAGCATGTGGAAAAAGGGTACAGTTGAGCTTTATTTTGTTGGAACTGAGTACCAATTGGCGGACTTACTTACCAAATCCTTGGCACCATCCAGGTTTGCTAGTTTAGTTCACCAAATTGGTATGCGATGTTTGACTCCAGAGGATCTGGAAAAGTTTTTAAAACACAATTGATTGTCAAACATCAAAACTATCTTTGTAAATATTTTTTCAAAAACAAAATATAAAAATATAAAACCAATGAAAAACTCAAAAATATTTTTGTTCTTTTACCTTAAAAAAAAAAAAAAAAAAAAAAAAAATGCAAGTGTAAAACTCTTTCAACACTATTTTTTCTAAAAACGTCTTAAATCATTTAAAATTAGTGTTGAGGGGGAGAAAAAGTAACAATTTTAAAATATTTTATCTTTTATACTTGCATTTTACCGAATACATTTACAGTTTTTCAATAAATAAATAAATTTTCTTAGTGTTGATTCAAAAGGATTTCGGGTTACTCTCCTTGATCAAAATCAATTTAATTTTACCATGTTCTAAGATCGAGGGGGAGTACAACAAGTTGTCCTTATCATTTCTTGGAGTTAATATACGAATATGTTATGTGTATAATAAGGTTAGGCATTAAGTTTAAATGTTAATTGAGGTTAAGGGGCTAATAGTGTCAATACATGAAACTTGTTTCACCCTAGTCAAAACCGATTTTGACCACACACATTTACTTTTTCTGAAAAAGCATTTACTGCCCACAACAACCTCCATCTACGACCCACAATCATCAGACTAATCTGCGTACAAATCTTCAAATATGTAAGTGTGATTATGTTTAGATCATTATAACAAACAAAGGTTTTTAATCTTATAACAATCCAACGGTTAAATCTTTCTAATCGATTAAATCTGTCTTAGGATTGTGCGTAGAATTTTAAGCCCAGAAATTTGTTTTGTTATGAATGATTTGATTGTTGGAATATAGTCTATGGTTGCTTATCATCATGTTCATGAACTTCAATCTCACCCAGAAACATCAATTGAGTGATTTGGATATTAGGGTTCATACGTATAAATTAGGGATTCTTGATTGAGGATGTTTTGATTATGATTGATGATGGGGATAGTGTTTGTGTATACCTAGGATCATTTGAATATGGGTTAATTGGATTTTTTAACATGTTTTGTTCTTGAATCTAAGGCTTGGGGTTCGTAGGTCACTAGCAGATCCTATCTTGTGATTTTGTGGATGATTTGTGTTTATATTTGTACCCTATGATCCTTATGTTGATTGAATCACTTGCCCCATGTCAACTCCTACCCAGAAACACATTTGATTATGGTTGTGATTTGGTGTTCATGCTTGTTTACGCGTTAAGATGTATTAGGCATGGTTACGCGTTAAAATGTATGAATTAAGTGTGTTAGATTGATGTTTGATCAGTGGTAATGTTTGTGCACTTTCAGGAAACTCATAACTCAAATTTCAAAAGGTGAATTTCTGGAAATGACGACTTTATGCGTTAAAAGTTCATCCTACGCGTAAGATTGAATCTTACGCGTAAGATTCGACACGTGGACAAATTGTGTCTTGGATAAGACACAGTTTACGCATAAAACTTGTTCTTACGCATAAGTTCTGATCTTACGCATAAGTCTAGAACTTACGCGTAAGTCATTACCTACGCATAAGTTACAATTTACGCCTAAGAGTAATCCTACGCGTAACTTCAATTTCTACGCATAAGACTTATCCTACGCATAGAATTGATCTTACGCGTAAGTTTCTCTTTTACGCGTAAAATTCTATCTTACGCGTAGATTTTGCACTTACGCATTAGTTCCATACTTACGCCTAAGTCAGGTTACGCGTAAAACAACTACCTACGCGTAAACTTGTCAAAAATCCAAATTTTTTTCTTAGTGTTGGAAATTTCCAATGTGTAACTTGTTGTAAATGATAAACTTTTGTTGGAATTGAATTGTTTTATATTTCTAACAAGTATAATAACTCAAGTTTGTCAAATATCAAAAGTTTTTCACACGCACAAACTCCCACTGATCAATGTATGATATGCAATTCTGGATATAAACTTCATAATTGAATGTGTTTGCTAACCTTGTCAACCATTGCCATGTTTGTGTGTGTTTATGATCTATTCAGATGGCAGAACACAACGATATTCCTCACATACCAGTGTCTGAACCCTTACGTGCATGGGAAGACACCTTTCCTGAGAACTACTCCAGAAAGATAGGAAGGAACAATCTGAGAGTCAACTTCAACAAACTTACATGCAATGAGTCTTCTTGCCTTGTTGCTGTAGATGCTCTTATCAATCACCCGTGCAAAGTTCTACTCACCAAATCTGCTGCAGTGGCATGCTTCTACATACATCAGTTTTGGCACACAATCCACTTGGACCTCCTTGAAGAATCCTTTACTTGTATGCTTCACATGAGACAAGTCACGGTCGACAAGGATCTTCTCCGTAGTGCTCTTGGGCTTCCCGAACTTGATCCTAATGAAGAGTATGACCAAGTTCCCAGTGAAGAAGAATTGATAGAATGGCTAAGAGATATTGGGTATGATGAGTCTGAAGGGGTCGTAACTAGGCACTCTAAGGTCAATATAAGATTTCTTCCACAACCTTGGAGAACTCTCTACATCATAATTGCCAAGTCACTATCTGGCAGAGACACAGGCCATGAACACCCTAAGCTCCAACATCTCAAGCTGTTCTGGGCTATTGCTAATGTCAAGAAGGTTGATTTTGCCAGCATAATCTGGGAAGACATTGTGTGGCACATACAACACAAGACGACCAATATTCCATTCGTCCGTTTCACCAAACTTCTCATTGGAAGCTTCCTCCATGAATATGATGACATACCTCAAAGACTGAATGATGAGTTTCAGCACACATACAAGAATGAGGACACACTTAAGGTCATCAAGAGAATGGATACTAGTACAAGGAAACAAGGAAAGAAGCTTCCTGATTGTCTTCTGACTAAGAAGGTTCAAGAATCCAATAACTACAAGTACTACATTCAAGCTCTTGAAGCTGATAAAGTTGGATTTCTAGACGAAGATGTTCTACCGTCATACATGCAGAAGAAGAAAGGTAGCAAATCTGGCAGCTCAGAAAGTTCTACCAAGACCAAACCTAAGAAAAGAGGATCACTCAAGATCAGAATTCCTGCAAAGAAACCAACTGCTGAACCTGGGTGGTTTCCCTCACCACATGCTTCTCCCAAGAAATCTGATTCCGAAAGGACTGAATCTGATGAAGGTCCTCAGTATAGAGAAGCATTTGCCCAACCTGAGGAAGATGAGAATGTGGAAGACATCGATTGGGATAAAAACATCGATGAATTTGCTGATAATGCCGTTTATCCCCCACACCTCAATCAAAAACCATTCACAGAGGCTCAGAAATTACTGGAGGAAGAAAGGTTGAGAAGGGAAAAGATGAAGGAACCCGCTACAGTTGCACAAGAGTCTGAAGGTCTGTCAGTAGAAGAAGAGAATGAGAGGGCACTCAAACTTGGTCTCCTCCACAGCCGAATCGACACCTTCAATGCTGATATACCACCACCTCCAGAGTTCACCCAAACCACCACCAAGGCTGGCACTTCCAGCAGCATTCCTGAGTCTACAACTGGAATCCATACTGAGATGGTGACTTATGACAATCCCTCAGTATCTCCCACCGACTTCGACACAACTATGGGAGAGGATGAAGAAGGAGATCCTATGGAAACTGATGCTCCTAGGCTTATGTCTGTGGAAGAAATGGAGAGCAGAGAAAGGGCTCAGGAAGAAGAACTGAAAAGAAAACAAGAAGCTGAAGAGGCCAGACTGGAAGAGATAGCTCAGACCAAACTGGAAGAGACTATCAGAATGGAAGAGAGCCGAAAAGCTGAAGAAGCAGCTAAGCTAGCTGAAGAACAATTAAAGAAAGCAGAAGAAGCCAGGCTAGCTGAGGAACTCAGGCTTAAAGCTGAGGCTGCCAGTCTTGCATAGGAACAAAGGAAAGCTGATGAAGCAGCCAAACTGGCTGAAGCTAAGTTACAAGAAGAAGCCAGGGTTGCTGAAGAGCAAAGGCTGAAAGCTGAAGAAGAAAAACTGGCAGCAGAACAAAGAGTGATAGAAGCTGCACAACCCGAAACTAAGAAAGGTGATGACAAAGACTCTACCACCATTATTGAATCTACACAGTCATCTCCTCTTGCATCTGAATCTACACAAGACAAATCAATTAAGAAACCAAGCTCCAAAGCCTCTGCTGCATCCAAACTACTCAAGTCTGCTTTTAAGAGAGTGCATGAGAAGAAGAGAAGTAAGCTTGAAGATCAGGTTGCTACGCTTGCATCCCAGGTTGCTGAGCTTTCTAAGCTGAACGAGAACGTCAAAGAGCTACAAGATAAAGTTGACATTTTTCTAGCTAAAGACGTTACAGAGAACCTGGAAGCCGCCCTAGCAGCTCAAGTACAGGAATACATGTCACAACACTTAGTGGCTGAGCTGAAAGACCTGCTGGCACCGATGAGAGACGAACTCACCAAGTTCGCTGAGCAAGCAGTGAAGAAAGTCATCCGATCTACAACCTTTACTCTTCGAGCCGACAAGTCCACTGCTCCTCTACCAGGACTTTCTCTGGATGATCTGGAAGCTCAACTCTTAGAGAAGCTGGCCAATAAGTTCACCTTGACTCCAGAAGAAACTAAAGTACTGGAAGCACTCAAAGAAAAGATGACCAAAGAAACATGCAGCACAGAGGCAGAAAAGCTGAAGCGTCAAAGAGATGATGAAGACAGGGATCCCAATTCACAGGCTAAGAAACAAAAACAAGCCGAAGGACCCTCATCTCGAACACCGGTCATTCCCCCTACTACAACTACAACCTCCACACACCAACCGAAGGCATCAGGGTCTGCCCCCAAAGAACATGATCACTTTGTATACACCGGTGGTGACGACATTCCTCAGCCTGATGAAGTCCCAGAACCATCAACCAAGAAGAAGAAGAAAGAAAGGAAAGGAAAACATCATCAACCCAGACCGGACACCTCATCTAAAGAAAAGGAACCCAAGAAAACCAAAACCGTCCTTAAATGGCTCGATAACGATGAGACTGCCGAGTATTCCTGGTTCGAGAAGATGATTAATTCCCAACCACCACTGGACGACAATCAAGTACCTCAAGATGGTCGAACAGTGGAATATGCTCAACTACTTCAGCACAAGTTCAAGATGAAAAAGATGAACAAGAAAGAGCTGCGCAGAATTAAGAATGAAGCATTCAATCTTCTCAGAGATCGGTCTGCAAACTCCATCGAGCTTGAGTATCATCTGGAAAATATCGCTCGAGCCATGTCAAGCGATATTGACTGGATTAATCCTGAATCTTTTGTCAACCCAGTCACAAAGAAGTCTGCACCTTTCATCACCGACTGGTCTAAACCACTACCAATGATTGGGAGGCCTGATGAACCAAAGATCCCGTACATGGCCTTCTTCAACACAGATTTAGAATTTCTTACACTCGGTAGTGCAATTGAGAAGAAGTACGTTACCTCACTTGCCTTTCTCCCTGCTGCTCGATATCTCAACAAAGCCATCGAAGAAGAAGCCACAGCATTATTCGTTGACAAAATTGTTGAATATGACCGGAACGCACTCTACGGCATTCATCACTGGCCAGCAAACCGGGCACAATACTATCGAAGCAGCAGACTTAATCAGACGATGGGCGAAGTAGAAAGTGATTTGAAGATAGTCTCCATTCAATTCATCTCGACTGTCACTTTCTTTGGGTACCCCTTCCTCAGCAAAATCACATTGAAAAGACTTGATGAAAAGGAGTACGACATTTCTGAGTCAGACTTTCCACGCCTACGTCTCAATGACATCGAAGATCTGTATCTACTCAAAGTACAAGGAAAGCTCTGTGGTTTACCGAAAGACATACAACTTGCCTTCATCCAAGCACTTCTCATTTATATTAGGCAACTCGTAATCAGAGAACGTGTCGAAGATCTTCAGTTAGGAGTGGAAAGTGACCAGAAGAAGCTCAATCTTACCAAACCCAACATGTTCGATATTCCCAACCTTCAACATCTGCCTCAGTACACCCTGATCAAACATCCTTTCGGATTCACCTACCGCAGCATTAATGGTCGAAACTGCTTCATGGCTTACACCGAAGTTCAGAAGTTCTGTGATGAAACGTTAAAGTTCGTCAGAGACGGCATCAAAAGCAGAGTAGATGACATTGCTTTGGGTAAATCGAAACGGTGGACTTCGACAGAAGTTAGGGATGCCCGCAGATTCATATCAAGGATCGAGAACCGATTAAGACGCCGGGATCAGTTTCGTAGGTTGGAGAGCTATGTGGGAGGCAGACAGAAATTCCCGGTGTTGACATTTCAGAGGCCTGAATGGTAGATTTTGTAAGAATTTCATTTGATTTGTCATACTAATACTTCATAATGGCTTGTGTACGCATTACAGTGCACAACCCGATCTTGTAAAGAAAGGACCCTGAGGTACGCATCAGTGCCTCAATCCTAAAAATAAGGAGCGAAGGCTTCTTACTTTTGAGTAGAATTAATCAAACATTTATGACTTTTCATAATTCTGCTCAAAAGGACAAGTATTTCACCTCAATAAGACCTAATCACTTGTTGAGGGGGAGCACTTGTCAAAACAAAATAGTTTGCTCTAAATCAAAAGTTCTTGATGAATCTCCCCGAAAGACTCAAAAGGCATATTTTAATCTAAATGTTTGTCAAAAACACCATTTTATATGCTATTTTTGAGGGGGAGAAAATGAAAAAATGATTAAAATATACGAAGTCAAAGCTTCAAGGTGTATCATGTGCGAGCTAGACTCAGTATTGACCCAGGAATTGACGAGATAATACAAGTTAGTAATATCGAAAGGACATAGCCTCGACGGGTAATAACATCAAGTTAGTTACTAGAGCTAGTTGTCACCTAAAAGCTGACAATGCATCTCTTTAACTAACCACGTAAGCGTGTCTCGAAAAGGATATGTCTTAGTAGAAATGTACCGTCTCGAGAAGCTTTCTGTGAACTTAATCAGGCCGGGTAATAACTTCAAGCTAGTCTAACTAGTGATGTAAGCGTGTCTCGAATCGGTCTTGTTCACGGAAAGTGGATCAATTCAAAAGTGCTTGCTCCTCCCGCATGTGCAAATTTATTAAACACTTATGAGCACATGTGCAGGGGGAGCCCTTCAAAAGTGTACACAAAACTCTCAAAGTGTTAACCAAAATATTTGATTATTACTAACACTTTGAGAGATTTTTCAATCAAAGGTTTCTTGGCTACTGTCGGAGTTATAAGGTGTTTAAGATAGGAATACCCGTCCTATGATCCGCCAGAGCCGGAGGGATCTACCCAAGGACATCTCCCATAGTTAGAATTAGAAGTCCTTAGGTATGATACGAAAAAAGGAGAAATAAATGAAAGGGAAAGAAGGAGTTGAAGAATTAAAAAGAAAAGCAAAAGAAAAGGGTGAAAAGAAATAGCCCTCCATATGTTCAACCTTAGGGCAGACACCGGGTTCAATACGTATGCTACTGGCAGTTGCAAAAGACAACACCGGTATTGAAGATTAAGACGTCATGGACCCAGTGACGCAATGCACTAAACCTTCTTAACCACTCAAGTTCTCTTAAAAGAACTTGTTTCATTCTCACGGGGAACCCGCATAATCTATCGATCTATCTCTTAGAGACGGTTGATATTGAAGCAGGAGTCACATCCCCAGTCTCCGTATAGGAAACCTAGGAGTGCACTTATAGAGTCTAGAGCCTTGAGATACATCAAAGATCTCTTAGGAACACTTAGTATTTCTACAACTGGTGTTCTACATCAATGGGCATCAGTTGTTAACTATCGAGTCCTTCGCAGATCCTAGCAATCTGCCAAGAACGTTTATGAGAGGATTACGTAAGTATTTCTCAATGATTGAACGGAAATCCTGCCAGGGTCAACATTTAACAGCCCTGACAGCAGGTCACTTCGGTAACCCCACAAGGGTTACGCTTAGTGTTTGCGGTGGTTCCATCTAGGTCTACAGTCGTGGAGTGATCCCCAGCGACTCACCCAGTCATTGAGCTACTTAGTAGGTCTCGTAAGCTCCTTCGAGAGTATCTGATATGGGAACGGCCTGGATAAGGATTAGAAGGAGTCTTCACACTATGCTGTTGATGAGCTCTAATTCCTTATCCGTAAGTACCGGTTGTTTTATTGCTAACTGTTTACTCGCAGGTACCTCATTTCCATGATGGTAGATTCCAACATGCTCATACATACATCTTGAAGTCAAAGAAAGCTCCCCCACAAAGATCTCAACAACACAAAGTTCAAAGAAAGATTCTACACCAATAAGAAGAATCTACAAAGAATAATGACAAAGATCTCAAAGCATGAAAAGGAACTTCTTGTACGATAAAGACTAAAGTCTAAAGATGTATGGGTATGTTGGAATGGCGGATAACCACCACAGACGCAGGAGTGACGAACGGCAGACAACTTCATAACCTAATCACTGCATCATCACCAAAGAACAAAGACAAAGAGCAAAGCACTTTCAATATCATTCACTCATTTTTGAAGACGTCTAGAGTTTACATGTCACAAGTCAACGACAAAGATGAAGACGTCAAGCAACCGTGATGACCGACCCTTAGGGGGAGATTGTTGGGATCATACTTTTAGTATTTAGTCAAGTCTCGGTCATTACATTTTGTCATAGGTTGCTTTAGTTATACTTATCATTATTGTTTAGTTAATGGGCAACATGTAAAAGGCCCAAAAGGCCTTAAAGCCCACGTATGAAGAGATAAGGGAGTGTTGCCCTAACTCCTCCCTTATAAATAGTGAGCTTATGTTTACATTTCACTTGTTGGTTATTTGATTACCTTAAGGAAACTCTTGCACTTTCACCTTTCATATTGTCTCTTAATCAACCAATCTCATTTCTCATCTTATTTCTTCTTATATCATACTTGTGTTTACTAAATGGTGACCTAACAGAAAACACTTGCGGCCGACATTAGAAGAAAAGGTGATATCATTTTGAACGTGGCATCCAGCGGTATTGCATCATTGTTAATGTCTGGAGGGCGAACTGCTCACTCCAGATTTCATATTCCAATTAACAAAGA
>JARVZY010009532.1:0-29933 GCA_030686995.1 Artemisia argyi
ATTTTTGCATTTTCAAACGCAAATCACATTTTAAATGAATGAACTTTATGGTATGCTTCTTTAATTGCTTGCCACTTACAATAGATGGAGAGCAAATTATTTGCTTGCCACTTGCTTATTTTGTACAATCGATGGAGAGCAAATGAACGATGGAGAGCAAAGTATTTTGCTTGCCATGTGACTAAAAAAATGATTTGGCAATCAAATAAAATGACGAAGTAACATGTTTTGCTAGCTATGTCATATTTAGTTTTTTTTTTTTTTTTTTTTTTTTTTCCAAGCACCATCGTCTTTAAAAAAACTTCACGCAATATTTTGTTGCTTATCCAACTTGGGAGTATTATTTACGGAGTAACTTGTTATGAAAGTATTTTATGGTGGGTATTATTAATGAACAAAGTCTATTAAAGGCCCAATGGTTCTCAAGCCCATAGAGATATACCGTTTATTGTAGTGGGGTTTTTGCACCCCTCTAATATGTGTGAATTGTGATTCAGGTTTTAAAAAATTGATCCCAAGTCCCAACTACTTTTTTGTTTAGTGTTGGTTTTAGACTTTAGTCGATCCTTTTATACGTATTAGTGTTCGATGATATTATCAACAATTCAACAAAGTATGTGAACTGGTGAAAAAATCATGGTACTAGGCTTGAATATATGTTTGGCGTTTCGGTATAGACCTTACACTTAAAATAGATGGTAATTGCACAACCCAACCTGTACAAAATAAATCATTTGTTAAGAACAACTCGCAAATTTTGCCACCTTAACTAACTTAGACCTCAAATGAGTTTATTACTAAGCTCATCACTATATGTAGGCTCTATATTCTACACGACACCTGATTCCAAATTTCCAAGTGTAGTGTCCCTTCGTCCAAGCTAGACACTACTTAGTGCATTTCAAACGATAGTGTTGAACTTCAAGAACTTCAATCATCAATAGCATCATACTTCAACAAACGACAGTCCTGTAAACGGATGTCTTTGGTGTCCAAAGACACCGCGCCACAACCATTGAGTCTAATACATGGCAATTTAGGCATTTAGTTTTGTCACAACTAGAATTGCTCAAGAAAGGTTAGTATAGGGGTGAGCAAAACCGCCCGCCGCCCGTTTTCCGGCCCGATCCCGACCAAACCGCCGGCCCGATCCGATCCCGACTATCAAACGGTTCGGGAGTCGGTTTGCAATTCTGACGAAATCGGGAGTCGGGTCGGGACGGGACGGGTCGGAACGGGAAGAAAACCGACAAAACAACAAAGAAAACCGATCCCGATCCCGATCCCGACCAAACCGCCGGCCCGATTCCGATCCCGACTATCAAACGGTTCGAGAGTCGGTTTGCAATTCCGGCAAAATCGGGGAGTCGGGCTGTCGGGTCGGGACGGGTCGGAGTCGGTTTAGGCCCGATGCACACCCCTAGGTTAGTATACATGTTCCATCTCATTACCAAACGCCATACGCTTTTGTTTGGATCAAACATACGTCATTAAAGGTAAGAACCACATGATATATGATAAAAAGTTATGAGCTGTGACTGATGGAAATTGATGATCATTTTTTAACGTATTACTACTTACTATTGCACATGATAAATCACTTTTCTTAGCAATTTTACCCCTACACTCCATCTACTTTTTAACAAATTTGTTGACACATCACACATGTCATGGTCGATGTAAACGTTCCATAATGCATGTACAACCTTACCAATATGGAAATACTTGTCCTGTTGATTTTAATGACTTTTTTCTATTATTGAAACAGAATTTATTGACTCACAGCAAGAACACCCAAATTCCAAAATGTAGATGTCTTGAAACTAAATTCCAAAATCTATTGATTTGTACAAATTTGTAGCATAACCATGATAATGTGAATGTCTTGAAACTATTTCAAAAAGGTAATTTACAGTTTACTACCGTATAAATCAAGTTTGCATAGCATAATGTTTCGGAAACCAAAAAATAAAAAATAAGAAAAATCAAGAAAGTATGTAAATACTTGAAACATTATTTAAGGTATCCTTTAAGTCGCTCGATGTTTTATGTTTGGTGGCAATCTCGACTTATAAGTTGAAAGTCATATAGATTTTCAACACTAGTAAAATATTAGACATAGTAAAGATAAAAATAGGTGATTGTATTCTGTTAAGAGCATGGGGTACGGTGGTGCCATGGCTGGCGTCATGACCACCAGCCCAAAAAGTCTGACGGCTCACTGTAACGCATCTCGCGCCATCGCGTCTGGCGCCGTCCCAATGGCTCAGCGCGTTTTTTTTTTTTTTTTTTTTTTTTTTTTTTTTTTTTTTTTTTTTTTTTTTTTTCGGGTGTTTATACGTGTGTATGGCTGAGGTTTTTTTGTTTTGTTTTGGTTTTTTTTTGTTCTCCAAAGCCGCAATCCAGATCCAACGAGGAAGAAGGCAAGTTTGCAATTTTAGTCCTTGTGATTTTCTTTTATATTTTTTGGTGTTGACAGTTTTAGTCCTTGTGGTTTTTATGCAATTTTTTTTTTAATTGTAATGTGTGTTTTTGTAATGTAATGTGTTTTTTTCTAATTAATGGAGTTTATTTTAGTTAATATTGTGTATGTTTTATTTTATGTATAAAAAAAAATGGCCGGCGGCACCAGAAATTCTGGTGCCAACGGATACTTCTGAAATGTAGTGTCGTGGGTTTTCTAGTGCCATAGACCTTTTTGCTGACGTGGCAACAAAAAACTCTCACGGCACGAGCCTGACGGCACCACGGTACCCAGTGCTCTAAATGTTATTAGAGAGCTAGCTACAGAAAGCACTCAATAACCGTTATTGATGTGGCACCTCAGCAGTACTTCATCATTATATCAATAACTAAAACACTAGCTCTCTTTGGTCCGAACTATAATTTCTATACATCGTTTATGTTTCACTAAAACTCTAGTGTAGATTGATTGAGCGAGATCTTTCTTCACTTGGTTTATCACTTGAAGCGAGATCTTATCTTAAGCATTGTACTTGCTTTTCAACGTTTCACGTTAAAGTTAATGACACATTCTTTTTGCCAAAAATAAATAAATAAAATAAAATAAAATAAAATCTTAGCAATAACACATACTCAATAATTGTTCTTAGTGCATATTAGTCTCATAATAAATTACCAAGGGGGTGCTTGGTAGGGTGGTTAAAGGGGGTGTGGAATGGGTAAGATATTTAAAAGGGCTCACATCACTCAATATATGGTGCTTGGTTAGGGAGTGCAAAGGTATTGATTACCCCGTAGTCGGTAATCAACGATTATAGAGTAAATTGGGAGGTAAGGTATTGATTACTCACCTCACTCATTTCTTTGCATTTCCTTTCCCTCACTTTTCCCACTTTGAATCAAACGGACCCTAAAATACCTTCACTCACTAAAAAGAAGAAAGAAGCATGGCGGCGAATGACGACGCGATCAGGTAAAAAATACCTCGCTAGCATGCCAAACAACCGTTGCACCGTGCACTCTTATGTTATCAGCAGTATGAACGATATACAATATTTTGATATTTTTTTATTTGGACAAGAAAGCAAAAGAGTAAAGGCCCGTCTGGTTTGTAGATGGGTTTAGATTCTGATTTTGATTTCAATGTAAAGTTGTAAATTAGAATTTAGATTTGGAAAGAGAAAATAATTATTTTATAATTTGATGTATAATTTTATATTTGAAAAATTAAGATATAAATCTCCCACCTATATAATACAAGGTTGGGTTTTGGCAAGTCAACCCCTCAAAAATCTTTAAAACTCGACACGTGGCATTTTTTCTCATCCAATGGACCTCATGTATGTATTTAATTTACAATGTTGGACTTGGATGAAAGGTGTTGTATTTGAGGAGTAATCTAAATAATTCCTATGCAGGTTTGTAGGAATAAAAGGTTACGACAACGGAAAAATTAAGCTTATTGGCAATGCAAGCAATAGCAATAGAAAAAGTGAGCAAATGGCAATAATGGTGCAGATTCTTGAGGCCGTACTGTCTTTTCGGTAAGACGTGTGTACTGACTTTTTCTGAACTATATTTTCATCACTGAGCATCCTAAATAATTACATTTCAGGATCTTGGAATGAGTCTCGATTTATGTTGATATTTACTTAGGAAATGAGTAAAATGTCTTCAGGTTGTGTTTGGGCCGATATTTCTGTCGATAAAGCAAATTTGTAGAAATGGCTTCAATGTAAATGGGTAAAATGTGTTTAGGTTGTGAAGCGCAAAAAATTAGATAAATGATTAAATATTAAACATCTTCATCTTAAGTTTTTATTATTATGAAGTGTGCTTTCTTTTTTAATCTAAATTTGCTTTAGGTCTATGAATAGCTAAGGCTTGGTATTGGAAAGAAACTGCAATGGCAAGTAAAGAGTCAATAATGACGCAAGTTGTAGACTTGCAGGCATGAACAGTGGCAATCAAGAATTGAGCTATGTGAACAACTCTTATGTTCGGGTACTTTTTTCTCATCATTCACTGAAATTAATCTTAAACTGCAAACTCACAGGCCACTACAAATTAGCACCTTATTTTAATGTGACTTGACACGTCAACCATGTTTATGCCCATGTATTTTGTCATTCCATTGCAAGTTTTTGAAAATTTTTCTGTTCTCAAGA
The DNA here is from genome assembly GCA_030686995.1 of Artemisia argyi. Lineage (NCBI taxonomy): Eukaryota > Viridiplantae > Streptophyta > Magnoliopsida > Asterales > Asteraceae > Artemisia > Artemisia argyi. The sequence continues at coordinate 4,632 of JARVZY010009532.1, forward strand.
TTTTTTTTGGAAAGAAAGTTAAAGGAAGAAAAGGAAAGGAAGAAAAAGTAAAGGAAGGGAAGAGATGTTACATTTTCTAAACGTGTTCTGGAGTTGAAGGTAGTAGGAGAGTAAAGTAGATAAAGCCATGTTTTTTACTATCAATAAAGAGAAGGGAAAAACATAATTTTACAAATTTGCCCTTATGAGATCTAAAAAGTAGTGAAGTACTCCGTAAAAAGTAAACAATATAATGGCAATATGGTCAATTAAAGTATTAATATAAACTTTTCCTCACCTTTCATCCCAATTTTGGGCGGGTCATATTTTGTCCAAAAAGCATCAAACTTCCCTCCACTTTACATACTTTCCTCCTCCTTTCCACCGTATAATTTTCTTGAGAACACCAACCAAGTCTACATCCTCTCCTTTCCCCTCACTTTCTTTCCAAAAAAAATCTTGAGAACAGACACTTACAAACAACTGGTGACCTTTCAACAGAAAACGTCAATAAGAAAAACGAAACAAATAATAAAGGAAACAATCAAGAGCATTATCATATGTGGATATATAATGAGCCCCTTAATTCTACTTATCATATTAACTATTAAGAACCAAATAAAGTTCACTTTATGTTGCATTTTGTATTAGATAAATAATGACCTTTTTAATTGCATTTGTAATAAGCTCATGTTGTTTGTTCATTTATTAGGCAGAGTGACCGTTGAACATGCATCTTATTCTTAATATCGGTACTAAATTCCAATATTATTAATTTCATTATATGAATCATAGATGGTGTGGAGGCAGAGTACTACAATGCTTCCTAGAGGTTATCAGCAATGGACCACAATGAAACCGAACAAGCATTGAAAGAAGAGGTGAGAGGGTCAGAATTTATGTTTAATTTGATTACGACTAATACATTTAATATTTTAACATTTCAGTATATTTCATTAATATATGAACTTTTCAGGTCACTATTCTCGAGAATGTATGTTGGAAAGAACTAGGGCTTCTTGTCTTTCTTTGGATTGCGTTTCTTGGTTTGCATATTGCAAAGGTAATTTATAGCAGAACTTCTCACATTATAGTCACCTCAAGTTATTATAAGTTTTTCATAGCTTTATTATTCTATAAAGTATAGACTAAAGAATTGTATAAAGTATACCTCTTTGTAACAACTTGGTATACGTGTAACCCCTCACAGGTTACAAGCATTAGTAGCCATTACAAAGGTACAAACATGATTTGCCTATTTGAAGATGTATCCGATCATGAAATCACAATTAATTGTCCACATGGACCCGAGCAAATTCGTGAGTATCAAGTTAATTTCCCTATTTGAAATTAAATATAAAAGGTTAATGATAACTTATGGAGATAATGCTATTTTTATTGATGTTGAATTAGGGTCTTATTATTAATGTTGAATCAGTTACCGATTATATGCTAGAATGATGGTATGTTTCTTTATTATCTAATAACCCACAACTATCTACACTCTATATACAAGTGTTCTGAAATTCAGTAGTAGTCCTAATGTGGTTAAAGTTGAAAAATATTTGGTGATCAGATTAAGATGAATCTATTCTATTATGATCTCTACCAAGCCACATGTATAGAAAAGTTTGTTAGTGGCATGCATTCCTTCGCCTTATACATACATATTTACCACAATCTATCAATTTCTTTGCAACTTTAGTTTTAATTTTAATGATCGATTTTATAGAACCATAATATTTTGCTTTTACATTTGGTGAATTAACTAAATTTCAAGAAATTTGCAGCTTATGGTCCATTCTCGATGGATGAGGTTCTAAGATGAAGAAGGTAAGTTCACAATATAAAAGGTTCAAAACTATTCAAGTAAATGGAGGTGGGACTTCTGGTGTTAGTAAATGCAAAATGCTAATATCGTGAGATCAATGTTATATCATCATGAAGTATGTTACATTAGTTTCCTTAAGATACTAACATGTATAAATTGTTATCCAATAAATAGTAACTTCTTTAATTTCATCAGGTGAAATTTAGTGGTTTCGGTATATATAAATGGAGTAATTTCTTACTATAGTTTCTTTTTTTCTTTTTTTCCCCTTGAGCATGATTAGGCTACAAAAAGAATTACAAGAATTACATCGTTGGTCAAAAAGTTGGAGGTTTGTATTAAATCTTGAAGTTGCTAAGATATAGTTTCTTTTTAAGTTGGATGGAATAGTTGTATTAAAATTGTGTTTTGGATAGGAAATGAAAACGATAGAAGACATGGTTAAGGATAATGAACGAAGTTGTCTGTATATAATCAATTATGATGATCAAGATGAAGATGAGATTCCGAACCCTCTAAGCCAAAGGTACGATATCTAATCTTGAAGAGAATTACATACAGATTAATAAATGGTGTATATATGTATAGTAGATTGATTGGTTGATTATGAAAATGTTTGTAGGAGCAATAGGAACGTGTAGGAGTGGAGCGACTCAAGAACGGGGATCTAAGATTTGTGTTGAGTTGTGCCTATGGTAGGCGTTGAGATGTTGCTAAAGAACAATGACAATTATTTCTACAGATTGACATAGTGTTGGTGGGTAGTACATAAAAGAATTGAAGTTGGTGCATGTTTATGATATTTGCATCTTTGTGGGTTTTTCTTCATGGATGTGTTTGAAATTACTTTTGGCTAAATGAACTGCATTGTTTTCATATTGTAGCCAGAAATACATCACACATATATAACATATTAATACTTTATTTTCTATAAAGAAGTTCTTCATAGACTATAAGTTTTTTTTTTTCAATATTTTTCTCCACAATAAAATATCTGTGTATTTTTTTATGGTTATTAAGAACATTACCTTATTTTTCAGTTTACCATAATATTTGTTTAACGTTATTGTATCAAGCATTTTGCTACTTTTATTTTTTAAACAATTCTTAATTGCATTTACATTCAAGGTTATTTATTTTATACCTTTTTATTATTCAGTTTGGCAAATCTTTTGTAACAGTTAGGCAAATCTTTTTGTTTTAGCCATATCTTTTCCTTAAAACTCTTTGTGTCTAAACCATATACACTATCAGTTATGAACCAAATACATTTTTAAACCACTCAATATAATGTAACAAATTTTGAAATCACTCTTCAATATCAAATGCTTTTTTAAGTGTTTTGTTAACAAAGTCACTGATTTTCAGTAACATATTCAATATTTGTATCATTTCCTTACTTACCAGTAAATAAGCTCTTTAACCTAATCAAGAAATTATAGATATCTTTCATATATACACAGATCATCAAACAAAACATTCCACTTTCCCCTTATTAATTTTCGATCTAAAGCAATTAGGTAACGGTTGTTATGAATAATAAATTAAAGAGATCAACTGTTAATGTAATTTCATATTTTTTATATTCATTCTATTTGGTATCTCACATCACTTATGTGACTTTACTATCTGACGATGATCCTATGTTGGATTATGTTAATGTTTTCATTCGCTGTATAAGCGAATGGATATCCCATCCCGTTGGAAACAATTATGATGTTTGCAGCTTGGACTTTGTATTCCAAGATCCTCAGATTGTTTTTATACAACTTTTTAACTACAATATAAAATTTGAAACATGTGTTTTATCATAAATAGTTTTACACATCCATAAATGAATTAATTTACTGAGGACTCTGGTTATCAACTTCAAAATCACAAGGTAATTGCTGCTAATTCAAGTAAGTTTATACATTATCAGAACGTCCCTTTCAACATGGAAGAATCGACAATCTCTGCCAAAGTGGTTAAAGGTTCAGATGGTGATGTAGTTAATATTGTGAAGGGCAAGTGTACCGTCATTGATTTGGACGAGTACGATGAAAGTGATAAAGAAGCAAAAACGGGGAAGAATGAGTTACCTCAAGTCACAGGACATGAGGAGTGAAGATGTTTTGTCATCTTTTAAATTTTGTTTTTGCATTTTGGATATTTGTGCAAGTTTAAGTTTTATGTTGTGACATTCCAAGTTATTTATGTTACATTATTTTATCTTTTATCATTATATATTTTTAACGTATTATATCTTTACATTATTATTTTAATACTTTTTTTTAAAATATTAAATCTTTTAGCTAGCCGGCCAACATCCGGGCCTTAGGCTAGTATAATATAAAGAGAGATACACTCACAAAATAGAAATGAGGCCCAATTATTGGATTAGAATAAAGAAAACCTAGCTAACTAGTGGTATTTGTAAAGTGTGGGCCACTGGTAATCATACGAAAATCATAAACTCAAAATGTAAAACAAACATGATATTGAATATGTAATCCCAAATCTTAAAAAGACATGTGGATAACAAACGCACCCTAAAATTTGATGTCAATTCAAACATTCTTTTCTTTTCTCAATGAAAATATAAAATTAAAACAAAAAAGATTTTTCAAACTTGGTCAGTGAATCCCACATGGAAGGTCCTTCACTAGTCCAACTACTTATCCAAATTCCAAATCTACCCTCCAAGAGTCCAAGCTTTATTCTTCTTTCGTAAGTTTCGTTTTCCCACCAAGCTTATTCTTCTTTCGTAAGTTTCTTTTTTGTGTGGAGATAAAATCTACATTCCTAAACACAACATACTTATATCCAAGTTTAAAAACTACTTTTGAAAAAACATCCGGTAAAAATATGTGAAACTATATATGTAAGCGAATATTATATGTGTGAGTATAAGATTAGATGTAACGCGTGATCCATCCTAGTTAGCACAACGATAATGTTTAATCCATTTGCATTCTTCACGCGTGATCACAAGAAAATGGCAGTCTCATGGTTAGGTAAACTGAACGAATTTTTGGTAATTGCGTTTGTGACTAGGTTGTAGTAAATAACTAAATATGCTTGTTTTGTGAGGTTGATGGTAACTATCATAAAAGGTTTGGTGATAGTTTTAATGGTTGATGTGACACAACTACATAAACGTACACCACGTCGTATTAGTACAGTCAGTCTAAATATAACGACAACATTTAATGATACTTTTAATGAATGTGTTACGGAGTATTTTTTTTTTTTTTTTTTTTTTTTTTCCCTTTTGAATTCTTTTGAATATTCGAACTCCAACAACCCGTCAAACGCTTAACTTTATGATCAACTTACTAGTAAAAGCACATTTCAAATGATTATGAGTATATATATATTAGTGTCACATTACACTTTTTTTTTTTTTTTTTTAAACTATTAGACCATTTTCTCTGGATATATTTTTTTTGTTAGGACCATTAAGCCACTTTTTTTTTTTTTTTTTTTTAGAAAATATAGTATCACTTTTACACGTACCTTTAAAAAAGATGAAAACTTATTTGTGGTTGAAACCACAACTTTATTTTGTCACAATTAATAGTACAAACTTTATAATTTTATAATGTCGTATGATAGAAAACCCAATCCCAAAAGCTACCTCACATTTGTATTTGAGTATTTTTTGGGTACTATCTATTTGTAGATGTAGCTTACAGATACAACAGGCCCTGCAAAATAGTATGTCTGTTCATGCTTTGCAGAGGTTGTGCATGGTGCATGGTGCATGTTTTTTTGGATGTGGGCACTACTTTAAATCAGAATGGTGGGGAAATACTGCAACTTTTTTCAAATATTTAGGAAAGTAAAAACATTGTTGTATAAATCTACATGTGAATGTGTTGAAACTATTTGGGAAATGTTATTTACTACCGTATAAATCAAGTTTATATACCAAAATGTTTTGAAGACCAAACAAAATCAATAAACTATGTATACTTTAAACTCTTGTTATTAGAAATGGGGAAGGTTAGTAGTACTCAACTTTTTTTACAAAAGCACCTTCTTTTTTTCTTTCTTTTTTTTAATTTTTATATTTTATTTATATCAAAAAATTGTAAACCTAAAGTATTGAACAGAAAATATAAAGTATAATAAGTCAAACGATTAAAACTGTCAGAAATATGAAACAAAAACTGACAAAAAACTGTGTCATACTGAAAACAAATAGGGGACAAATGAAATATTTGACCAAACCCCCTTATGTCACATTATAGGGGATCCCTATAGTATGTCCGTTAGAAATATGTCTAGCTGAATAACCAATAATGTTAGACTGGAGTTCTTGTTATACGTTCCACATTATGGCGGTAACGCACGTTATTTTTATACGTTAAGGTGTTATTTTTATGTTGTGTTATAAGAATGTTATAACATACTCCCTCCGTCCCATTTTAATTGTCCGCGGGCCCGAATTTGACCGTAAATATTTTTGTTTGTATTATATAACACTTGATGAAATTTATATCATTGAAAAGTTCGTTAAACAAACTTTCAATGATATAAATTTCATCAAGTGTTATATAATACAAACAAAAATATTTACGGTCAAATTCGGGCCCGCGGACAATTAAAATGGGACGGAGGGAGTAAAAGCTAGCATAGCGTACCTCGTACTCGTATTTTTATTAGCGTACAATTTATGTCAATTGAAACTTTAATTTTCTTTTGTTCAATGAAAATTTAAAACAAAAACAAAAAAAAGTTCGTTACCTCCAAAATCTCATTTGTAGTCACTCTCAAGTCTCAAACGGTTAGCACTTAGCACGGCTGGATCCCACACGGAAGGTCCTTCGCAAGACCAACCATTTATCCAAATTCCAAATATGCCCTCCAAGCCTTATTCTTCTTTCTTAAGTTTCATTTTTCTGTAAGATAAGATATAAATTTCTAAACACAAGAATAATAATTCTTAAATGTCATCTAACCGAATGTATAATCAGTAGAATGTAGCCATTCATGCTTTAAAAATTGCTTAGAAAATCAGTAAAAGTGTGTTTATGTGTAAATTTAAGTAGCAATATATGTGTGAGTATAAGACTGTACGTAATAAGTTTATGACTACGCGTGGTCTATCTTAGGTGGCAAGATGATAACGTTTCATGCTTGTTGCGTATTGCGTCCTTCACGTGTGATCATAAAAAAGTAGGTGGTTTTGTGATCGGATTTACTTAATTAAAATTGTGATTGTTTAGTGTTAAATGCTAAAAGAGTTTGGTGATAGGTAAGTGGTGAAAGTAAATGTTGATGTGACACGCGACATACCCAACATCACACTACGTTATTTCGCTCGTCTAAATGTTAGTTTTATTTTAGTCTATAAAATGATAATCTTAGTAAAATTTGTGATTGTTATCTTAACAAAATCTTTGAAATACAAAACGTTATCAATTTATGATGAAACGCTTAGGATTATGATTAACAAGCTAGTAAAAACATAAAGAGTATCTTTAGAGGATTATTACACGATTATCATACTTGTTTACTACCACTACGCGTTTTTATCAAATGACAACATACTATGTGCTATAATTCTCACAACCACAAAATTATTATAAACACACGTTGAAATGATATCTCACTAAACTCATATTGTCACAATTAATAGTACAAACTTTATAATTTTATAATGTATGAGCTAAAACCCAATCCCAAACACTACCTCATCTTTGTATTTTACTTTTTTGGTGCTATCTATTTGTGGAGTGGTGGTAGCATACAGATAGAACAAGCCCTGCAAAATAGCATGTCTGTTCATGCTTTGCACAAGGTTTTTGTTTTGTTATCTTTTTGTCGAGTGATGCATATTTTTTGGATCAGGGTACTACTTTAAATCTAGGGCTGAGCAAACGGACCGGCCGGACCGGACCGACCGACAAAACCGACCGGACCGAGACCGACCGGACCGGACCGACCACATTCGGTCCGGTCCTCGGTCTAAGCTTTTTGCCAAATTCGGTCTCGGTCCGGTCGGTCCGGTCCGGTCCGGTCCGGACCGACCAAAAACCCGAAAAAACTTGCCTAATTGGACCGGACCGACCGAAGACCGACCGGACCGAGACCGGACCGAGACCGGACCGACCATATTCGGTCCGGTCTCGGTCTATGGTTTTCCGGTTCTCGGTCTTCGGTCCGGTCCGGTCTTGGCCGGTCCGGTCCGGTTTCCGACCGATGATCACCCCTATTTAAATCAGAATGGTGGGGAAATAGTGCAGCTTTTTTCAAATGTGTGACGAAAGTAAAAACATCATGTGCTGGTTGGTACGTGGAAATTAAAGTTTGTAGCAAATTTCATGTTTTGAAAGTGTCAAATTGAATAGAGTAAATTGCATAAATCGTCCCTAACTTTGGCCAAAAAACATGTTTCGTCCCAGCCATTTCAAAAGTATAGGAATCGTCCCTGTGGAAAAACTTAGAGCAAATTTTCGTCCATGGCTGAGACGAAAATTGAATGTTTTGAAAGTGTCAAATTGAATGTTTCATCTCAACCAGGGATGAAAATTTGCTCAAAGGTTTCTCACATGGACGATTTCGACACTTTCGAAACGGTTGGACGAAACATGTTTTTTGACCAAAGTTCAGGGACGATTTATGCAATTTACTCTATTTTATAAGTTTAGTTTGCTTTGTTTATCATCGGTTTATATTTTATAAACTTATTTTCATATACTTAAGCCTTATAGCTAATAAATCAGAAAATAAGATAAACTAAATGAACTTTAGAACGTAAGCCGAAGCAATAAAGCTATACACCTATATATAATTTTTAAACAAACATCCTAAGATAATAACACAGGAAATATATATATAAAGTCATTGGTCTGCCATTAAAAGTTTAGAGGAATATAACTTTTGGTCAAGTTATGGTTTGTTCTTTCTTTTTAGTCACTGAAAAACCAATAGAATTAAGTAACCTCCAAGCAAAGTCTCGTAGTCACTCTCATTGACTCGAATGGATCCCACATAAAGTCGTTACCAAGTCCAACCCAATTATCTAAAGTATATATACATTCCCTTACTTTAGTGTTATTTTCTTATTTATTTTTTTCTTTGTAAGTTTCTGCTGTAAATTTTTAAACAAGGTTAAACTCGAAACATTTTGTTACGTAAAGTAGAAAGCATTTTATTGGTATTTGACTAAGCAAGGAATGCAATTAAAAAATCCATATTTTTTCATGATTCGATAAACATGATTTTAAAGAATTATACATTCACAAACACTTGGAATGTTGGTTACAAATAGTTATAAAAAAATTTATGATCTCGGTATTGCGGGTACAGCTTATTGCTAGTTTATTTACATGTATCTTCATTTGTCCATTGGTTAAAAATGTTATCCAACGTTCAAAACGATATGATCCACTTGAGTTATTAGATCATTGTTTATATTTAGAAATTGTGATGTGCTTAGAAGGTGTTTTACATTGTGCCTTGAAACACATGCATATAAGTTTTGATGTAGTTGTACCAATTACAAATTTGATCTTTTTGAACAGCAAAAATGAGACTTTAATGTGGTCATGGGTGTTCATGTGTTCGGAACTCGGGTTTTTGTTTTATTCGGTTGGAGTTGTTTGGTTTAAATTTTTCCGATGCAAAACAAAAAACCTAACCGAATTCAAATGGTGTTAAACCCAAACTGAAAACCAAATTCGAATTACATAATCTATAAATTTGTTTCTTTTAATACAAGTTTAAAAAAATGTTATTTTTTAATGGTTTTTGTAAGTATATAATATATATAAAGACTATATTTATGTGAATTCGATCTTTGACATTCGGTTAGGTTTTGCGTTTTGGCAAAAACCGCATAATAATTCGTTCAGTTTGGTTTAATTTTAAATTAGTTCAAACTGATTCCGTTTTCAAATCCTACAATATCCGAATTATGAACACCGTAAATAAAACTTGGGAAAAAATAGAACTTCAAAAGTAATACACGTTAAAACATCAGTAACTTGTTTATTTAGACCGGTTAAATTATCAACAATTTTTTCCATATTCCAAAATTGATTTGATTTCGTTTTGTCTTGTTGTGGATCCTTTGTACAGAAACATGAAAAGATGAAAGACTGAAATTTATCTACAGTAAAAAAAGACTTTGACCTTCTGGTTTGCAACAGGTTGTTGTCAACTACTCATCTTTGTCATATACTTTTGTTTGCTTCTTCACTATTTTGTGTTAACCAAACTATTACTCTCTTTGGTCCACCATGTAATTAGGCCACATTTATCTAATAGCAGGGTCATAGCAGTTTCATACACATTTCGAAGAAACTTAACATGAAAATGACTAACTTCGAATATATGTGAGTTCTCCCATGTGACATATAATTCTATTTATAACATTCTTTTTTTATTTTCGTACAAACAATGTTAAAGTGAATTTTTCTTTTGACCTTAAATGTCAAAAAGATTCTCAAACTAAGGCATCAAGTTTAATTGGGTTCCCCACCTTCAAAGTTACAAAAACTTAACTATGAAGACACTACATTTTAACCTCTTTTTTATTTTTATTATTATTATTATTATTATTATTTTGATTTCATATATACACAATTTCTTGAAGGTAGGTGTTCACTAATGAACCTTGGAATAATATTGACGCGTGACAAATTCCTCTCATGCATGAAAAGGATCTCATTAGTTAGTTTAACAAGACACATAAACATGACATACTTGCCAAATGATAAACACTAAACAAACATACTTAATGGTCCTCAAGTTCATATTAGCAAATCCTAAAACTTTAAATTATTATGGATACTTAAAAAAACCTTTTTATTAAGGAATATATATACATGACTTGATAATCTAAAAAGCATCCGTAATTAATGGATTACTTTATTACTCCTTTTATAGCTACGAGTATACTTATTGGTTCTTAAAAATCATTACATCTCTTTATTTCTATAAGCAACAAATAGAAAAATGATTATGACATGTAACAGTATATTTAGACAACACACTTATAAGTCATTTAATTATTGATTGAAATAGAAATGGTTGTTGTAGATATATGAAAGTGTATAGACCTATTATGGTATATGATGCTTTTCTTTTGCTAGTTTCAACAACTTAAAAATCGACGATCACTTGGGTGGTACTCATATCACTTTCCTACGATTTTTTTTTTTTTTTTTTTTTTTTTTTTTTTTTCATATATACACATAACAATCACAATTTCTTGAATTAATCAATTAGGTGTTCACTAATGACCTTTGTAATAATATTGACGCGTGACAAACTCCTCTCACGCCTAAGGGGGTCTTCATTAGTTAATTTTAACATGACTCATAAACATGACATACTGCCAAATGATAAACAATAAACAGGGCCGGCAAATGAATTTAGAGATCTCGGACGAAAATTAAAAAGAGACCCCATAAAAACTATAAAAAACATTAAAATGTGTGCATAAAATGTGTTCATTTATAACGATTTCTTATAATGAAACTCTTTAACAACGTTTTATTTATTGCGTTAAGATGAGTTGTACTTAAATAATGAGATTTACAAAGAAAATGCATTCAGATATATAGCATAAATACACAAAGTGATACCCTTTATATTATGGAGCCCTTTGCAACGGCAGCACTTGCACATCCCTTCGCCGCAATATAAACGCGACATACTTAATGGTCCTCAAGATCATATTAGCACATCCTAAAACTTTAAATTATTATGGGGTACTTTAAAAAGTCCATTTTGTAGGAATATATACATGACTTGATAATTAAAAAAGCATCCGTACATAAAATGTGAAAAAGAAAAACCATGATAACGATGTCTCTTTCCAAGTTGTTCGTTACTACTTGTTTCTTTTAGAGCAAGAGGTATGGTGACAAAGTTTCACCTAGTCATTTGGGCTCACGGGTGTCACATCATCCTAACATCTCTTCACAACTAATCCCTCCTCACTCATAACTAACATTAACTTACTCATTCGGGGCCTACAACTTACAATTTTTTTTATTCATTTCACTAAATAAATTAAACTCATTTCACACAAATTAAAAATACTACACCAAACTAAATTTATTTCATCAAATTTAAAAAGTTACAATACGAAAAAAACGATACGAAAAGAAAAATAAATAAATGATAAAAATGTTATTTACTTAAATTAAAATATATATATATATATATATTCAAGGACCAAAAATGTAAATTTAAAAAGTCACAAGTTGGTCTTCTTCTTCCCAAGATCTGAGAAGAAAAAAAAACGCAACACAAACCCAACACCAACACCATAAGTTGGTCTTCTTCTTCTTCCCACAAGTTGGTCTATACAATTACCGTTTGTTAATTTAATATGCATGCTACTCTCTTTTTCGTACATGGTGTCAGGGTTTTTCCTTCGTCGTCTGCCCGAGGAGGAAGGCTCCAACGAGCCACGACGAGCCATCGTCGGTGTCATGGCGAGCTCCACGTCAGACGATGAGGACGAACGGCGAGACCACACCTCTTGCTCTTAATATGTGTATTTTTGTGTCTTGATACTAAATTATTACAGTACTATTAACCAAGTACTATTAAATGTGTACATGACCTTAATGCAACAAATAGAAAACTGATAATGACATGTAACAATATATTTAAAGTGTAAAGACCTATTTTGATGCTTTTCTTATGCTAGTTTCCACAACTTTGTAATTGACAATCTCTTCTTGGGTCGTACTCATATCACTTTCCTACGAAATTTCATAGATTATACCAAAGGTTATGCCATCATATTATAAGTCGATGTCCATCAATGTAAACAATTATAATAAGACGACGAATATCATTATACGAATCTTAATCTACAGGATGGTCTCTAATCAACAACATTTTATTTTCTTTGATTGCTTTTATAAATTTTTTGGATGAAGAATAGCTCACTTTTATTAACCTTTAGGTGATTGTAGTACAAAAAAGTTTTCGTTTACTAGGATCAAGTGAACCCGCTCGGCTTCATGCTGCTCCGCGTTGTAACACTAAAACACTTTAGGGCCTGCTTGGTTCAAAGTGAGGAAAGGGAAAGGGAAAGGGAATGCAAAAGAATAAGTGAGTTGGGTAATCAATACCTTACCCCCCCCAATTTACTTTATAATGGTTGATTACCCACTTTGGGATAATCAATCCCTTTGCACTCTCTTACCAAGCACACTATAATGAGAAATGTGGGCCCTTTTGAATACCTTACCCATTCCCCACCCCCTTTTAACCTCCCACCAAGCACCCCCTAAATCTTCTTTATAAACAAAATGGTGTAGAATAATGGAATGTGTTATGAGCACGAATTTTTTTTTTAACAAACTTGGTTGTTCCTTCTTAGGAGTGCTTTTTGCTATTTGTACTTCATAGGTTAGAATGTTAGGAAGTCTTTCGTTCTTTTGAGTTTAGGAATATTGAAAATCCAAAGTTTAAGATTTTGAGCAACGACAACAAAATTGGTTACGTTTATCTAATTCTAAGTATTTAGAAGTCTTACCGTGAATATATTATCTGAATTGACGGAAACACTTTTATCTTGGGTGTTTTTTGGCATCGACCATTGTCCATCTCATAAGGAATAGCCCTGACAACTCTTCTAGTTTAGTGAGACACCAACTGGAATGAGCACGAGCTGAGACTCGAACCCGTGATCTTTTATTTACAAAACTTCTCCAATTAGTCAATGAGTATTTCAAAAAAAAAAAAAAAAAAAATCAATGAGTATTTGGAAGATGAGTACCAACTCAACTTAAGCCATTTAGTACCATGAATATATCAGCTACAACATGTCTTTCTATGCTAAATCTAATTCTAATCTAACCATTTCAAACACCTTTGTAAACATATTTTTTATGAGTACGTGTTTAACATCTCAAAACTGTAAAATACTCGAATCATTTTACATACCAAATCCAAAAACTTGAATAATACAAAATCAAAAAGTAACTAAAAAATAAATGCTCTAGTTAAAGTTGTGAAAGTGACATAGTTACATAGGTAACCATTGAAACACGTGACAATGACGTGGGTGAATAGTGACATGTAAAAACCATCGCCTCACTTGTATCTTCTGTCGATTTTGGGATACGTTTCATCATTAGCTTCCAAGAATCTAAATTAATACTCCGAAATACCGTATCTGTTAGCCCCTTTTTTATTCATGAGTATTTTTAAATGGGTTTAAAAATACATAAGAAATGCTATAAGTTTTGACACATTATATGAATGACTCAGACTTATTACAATTAGACGTGTCATTTTATTATACTGTAAACAGATTCAAATAACTTGTTAAAACTATAAATAAAGGAGGTGATTTGATCACTCACACATTGATTGTCACATTCAAATTATGAGTGTTTTGACATTTATACCCTTACAGGGTGAAAATAAGTAAAAATAATGTGAGGGTATAAATGTCAAGACACTCATATTTGAGTGTGCCAATCAATTGTGCGAGTGCAAATCATCTCCCATAAATAAATAATTGTAGGTTGTGTTTAGTGAGATTTTCGGAGTTGTAGGTAAAGCTGTAACTGAAGTTGAAAATAGATATGTAGCTGCAATTTATAGAGGGGTGATACTCATATCACCTTTTTTTTTTTTTTTTTTTTTTTTTTTTTTTTTCTGTAACATATGCATTAATAGTGTAACATTGTGGTGAAATAAAAAAAATGATGTGATTATCAACTCACCAATTTATATTATAAGTTGAAGTTTGTTGTTTAGCATTTTTATAAGAGTAAAGTTTAAATACATTTTTTTGATTTGCTCATTTTCATATCATATATCTCTATCGGATAAGTTGAGACATATATCTTTTCATCAATAATCGTTACACAACATACATCTCTGAAGACGAACGATGCAATTTTTTGTCGTTATCTTGTACATTGGCTTGCCGCGTGAGGGTTTTTATGTCTTTATAATTGTCCCAGCTACTAAAGATTACCGCACCCTCTTTTAATTGTCTTTATAATTGCCACCTGATGGTTGAAACTTTCATGCTAAGCTTTTGAAGTGTTGTCCTTCCGAGTATGACGTTGTATTGGATGTAGATTTGACAATGTGAAACTGTTACAAGATTGTTCTCGACAGCGGCAGTGTTCCTACTGTGAGGCTTAAAATTTGACTTGATGTGTTATGTGAGTTTGTTGAAACAATGTTCGTACATTATGTCAGCTAAACTCCCTCCGTCCATATATATCCTGCTAACCCTATGTGAGGCTATAATTGTTGTTATAACTTCAGGATCAGATGATGGTATGAATGTATCCCATGGAATGCTTTGCGATGGGGTACGTTGCCAGGTTTCCATAATTCTATTAGCCTCTTTTTATGCATGGGTGCCATGATTGGATCATGTTGACACTTCCTATTTGTTCCGTGAAGGACTCTTGTTCCATTTGGCTATTGTTATCTACCATGGGTTGTGCGCATGATGGCCAGGTTTGGGTGGAATGGCTAAATTCGTTAGTATACTATATGTGAGTCCCCTAGTGTTGAGCTTTGCTAGGTACGTGTCTGAGATTTGTTCTAAGTGTATGGGTAGGTTGCATGTTATGTCCAGGGCAGGGGCTAGCAGGGAATCTCAGGGCGTCTTTCTGTATGTCGTACCCAAGTAGTGGATTGGTCTGATTGCTATATGTAAAGTAATGCGGATAAGGACAAGTGAGTTAGTATGTGTTTACCTGGATTTTTTTCGATAAGTGCGTGTAGCATGACCCGAGTTGCATATTTTTCGTTTGCTTTCCCTGACATTCTCTAGCACCCTTTTCTACCCCTTGAACCTCGAACAATTGCGATTATTGTGCTTGTGCGGATGACCTGATAGTGTGCCGTCTCTCATAGAATCATGTGGGCTTCTTTAGGGGGAATGACGTGTGCAGGACTATAAGGTTAAATGTTGCATGCGTCTTCCTCATAGGTTTCTTTGTGTTGTTTCTAGGTGACCAGTGAGTCTCTTCTTTGGGTATGTGCTGGTTTTTCTCCAAGTGGGGAAGGTTGTCCAATAGAATAGGTCCGAGGTAGTTTTTGAGTGTCTCCAAAATTTTGGGGTGTTGTTCACCAGACATGTTTGACCAAGAAACTAATGGTTTAAAGGAAAAACTTTTTGGATTTTGTAATGAGAAATGAATGAAAATAGGTGACAATTTTGAGAAAATTTTGGCTATTTTATATAATGTCCCCACGGATGGTGTCGTGTTTACGTATGGTTTGTAAATTAAATCGGTTTAAAGGTATGAGATGAGAATGGTTTTGTTGTTTGGTTTCTCGTGTTAAACAGTAAGGACCCGATGAGACTGATATAGATCAAGAAGCTCGTGTAACAATTAAACAAGAATCATACTACACTGCTATAAAGCAGTATTTGCCCAAGTGTGTAAAACTTGTGAAGTTAGTGTGTTGCACTCCTTTAATAAATAATCTTGTAGGGTTTAGAGATAAAGCCTTTTCGGGATGATCAACGATTGCTAGAGAGCCAGGTGTTGACCATCCGAGAGCAGACAAGGAAGACATGTGATTGGTGCTCAACCGTCAGATATTATTGACCAAGGTCAAATAAGTCAAAGACAGCTCAGTCCAATTCTCCGTGGATAGTATAGTGTTTCCCCGGGTCGTTATGTCTCAGCGAGATTGCAATCGTGCTTTGAAAACGTTTTAGGAATGAGTGGCACTGAGGTCAGTAACCAAGATGATTGAGAAGTGATTATGCTACTAGTTATTTGGTATTTGGACAATTTGAAATAATATTAACAATTACAGATATACAGATATAATTACAGGTACACAAACGGGAAATCAGATTACAGACAAAGAAAAGTGGGATTTAACAATTTAAAACTACACGGGGTGCAAGTGAAACTTTTTCAAACTTAAAAAGAAGATTTAAAATAAAAATGAAATTATTTACTTGATTATTTTAATATTTAAATACTAATTAATCAATTAAAACTATTTAAAAAGTAATTTAAATCTAATTTAAATTAAACTAAAAATGATAAAAGCAACAAATTAAACTAAAAACTAGCAAAACTATTTTCTAAACCTCTAAATGAACTTGAAGAAAGTATAAAAATTAAAAAGAAATATTTTTGTCTTTTTGTGGGTTTTCTTTTAATTAATTACTAATTTTATTAATTAAACTATTTAATCTATTTTAAATTACTAAAAATACTAAAATGACTTAGAGAATTATAGAAAAATTTACAAAACTAATAACCATCACAAGAATCCTAAAAAATTATAAAAAGTTCTAAAAAATTATATTTAGTCTATTTTACTAATTATTTACTTAATTATTAATTTAAATCTAATTTAACCAAATTAATTAAGAAAACTAGAAAATGAAGAGTAGAATTTAAGAAACTATTTTCTAAAAGTCTTAAACGATTTATAGAACCTAGGAAAAATATAAAAACCTACTGTTGTTAATTAAAATTTAAGAAAACTATTTAATTACTAATATTACCTAATTAATTAATTAAACTATTTTTAATTCTAATAATTATTAAACTAAAAGAGAAAAATCTAAGAAAATTACTGAAAATACTTAAAGGTGACAGGAATTTAAAAAAATATGAAAATGATGAAATGCTTATTAATAAGCTAAAAAGAAAATTAAAAAGATAAAATCTATTAAATAGAAGCTATCACTAATTTTAAATTTGGTTTTATTGTGTTTTTCTTTTTGACAGATGAAAATAAGTTAAAAATAAAAACTTTTTACAAAGGCACTTTTTGAATAGCTTAAAAATAAGCTATGTGCACCCCCTTTTACCAAACAGTGGACTTATTAGCTTAATATTGGATTTTTCAAGTGAAATAAGCTAAACACTGATCACAGAGAGCAAAATAAGCTATAACCAACTTAAGTGAACTAGAAATAAGCTAGAACAAGCAAAAGATCTGAATAGTAAGCTAATACAAGCAAATAAGCTAAAATCAACAACCTAGAACACATGTAGTCCCAAAAGGGCAATTGCATGCCTATGTGGGTCCCACAAATAAGCACAAGGGTCCAAAATGAAGATTGTTCCTAAAAGCTGGTATGTTAAGCTTCACAATAAACCAAAAAACTAAGCCTCGATCCCACAAATAAGCTCTTGAGAAGCTTGTGATTATGGGATCAAACACTGAGTACTCAGTGTGGTAGGGGTAACTGATGGGCACAAATAAGCTAGGGGCAAAGGGTTCTAAAGCCACAATAAGCACTGTAATAGTGAGATGGGCTTGCAAACTTCTTAAAATGCCAAAGGTTAAGGTCTAAAGCTCACAGATAAGCTCTTAATGAGCTTATGAAACCAGGCTCACACCCCTGGAGCAGGGGAGGTAACTGGTCACACTAACAAATTCAAGAGTGCTTATTTATAAGCAGATAACTTCCAAACTCCAATTTTCTTTTTGAAAAAGGGAAACAAGCAACAAAAGAACTCAGAACAACAAAAACTTTTTATTTCCAATCTCTATTAAACACTGTGGATGCTTAAGAAAGTCTGACCATTTTTGACAGATAAGAAATTTTGACTTTTGAAGAATCACTAAGGTTTGACTTTGGTGGATTTTGATCCTTTCTAACTTACTGATCTTGATATAATAAGGTGTAACAAGACTTAATTAAGCTATTCTAACTACTTGTGAGTGGATTATGAAGGCTTAGGACTCAAACTTCTTGACAGACAACAATTAGACCAAATCACAAGGTACTTTGACTTTTTTTACAAATCACCACTAGATTTTATGGTTTAATTATCCTAACACAACCTATTGTAATGTGTGAAAACAGGGAACAACAAACAAAACTACCAAATACACCCCTAACTTAGCAAATCCAAACAGTCCCTTATGTAGACTAGTTTTATGATTTTCAATGTTTTATACTGATTTAAGGTGTGAGACAAATCTAATTTACTCTAATATGATGTAATTAACTTCTAGATGCTAAGAAACACAGTTAATTACAACAATAAACACAGGACACAAATTATGCTAAATTTAGTGATGACAATGATTTTTAAGCAACTAAGAATCCTAACTAACAAGTACTACTTATCAATCAATATTATCACTACTGAACACAAATCAAACCTAGAAACACAGAAATCTACACTATTAAGCAGTTTTATAGTGAAATGCTAAAATGAAAATGTGGGCTTACAATGTGCATTCCAAGCCAGTACCAAGAACAGGACCCACGAACCATACCTACAGGCTTCCACAAGCCACTAAACCCATGGTCATCCAAGATTTACCATGCTCCAGCAATCTACCATCTTCAACCTGCAACTTTTTAATTTTTCTTAATTTTTCTGATTTTATTTTTTATTTTTCTTGTTTTATGATTCTACTGTCTTTTAATTGTTTCTAAAAGCTTTTATAAGCTTATGGGAGCTTAAGTGATCCTACAAGTCCATAACATAAACATAAACAACAACAACAACAAAGCTTAATTTAAGATTTTGAAAATAAAAGTGAAAACTGCATACACTAGCAAAGACACTGAAACTTGAATATATTACTTGAAATAGTTTAGGTTACAACTGAATTGACTAACACAAGGTTTAAAAGTTTTTGACTTAACTAAATTATCATTCTACAACTTATACGATTACAATTTAACTAAAACATGAACTAACTATTTTCTTCTTGCTTCTCTTCTATTTATAGCTGTGGATTAGGGCTTCTCAAAGCTTTCTGAGCAAATCCCATCCAATCTTGACCCTTGAATCCATCTGAATCAATCCTGACCCTCCACGTATTTTTGGCGGGAAAATTGAGGGTGAGTGAATTGCTTAAATAATGCAACAGTGGGGGGGGGGGGGGGGGTGGCATTTATTAGGGTTGTCCTGTTAGGTGATAGTGGTGGTTTGGGTGGTGGATTAGACAGGGATGGTGGGGTGGTGGTGATATGATGGGCAAGTGGTGTGGGGAAGGGAAGGAGAGGGAAAAGGGTGTTTGTTTGACTGTGGTTTGACCACAGGGTCAGACTTTGACCCTGGTGATATATCAAAGGGGGTTTGGGTGGGCTTTTGTGTTGGGCTTGGGATAAAAATAAGGGTGTGGGCTGGCTAAGGTGATGGATTGGACTTGGTGTTTGGGATTTATTAATATTAAGGGTCCGGTTTGGTTTTGTAGTATCACAAGGACCATAAGTGAAATTTGCCGAAAGTTTAGGGACTAGATTTGGCATTCTTCCAAAGTATTCCATGAGGATAAAACTTGCCAATCTTGAATAGTACATGGACCACTGATGATTTTTCCATTATTAAATTTCCAGGGACTATTTCTGTCAACTTTCCAAACTTCAGGGACCAAATATGTAATTTCACCAAACTTTGCAACTAAGGACCATTCCTGCCATAAATGAGAAGTACAAGGACAAAATTTGTTTTTCACAAAGTTTTAATAGCCCAGGGACCATTTTTGTCAATTTTCAAAGTTGAGGGACTAAACTTGCAATTTTATGAAACTTTGTACCAAAGGACTAAATATGTCTTTTTGTGATTAAAAAGGACCTTTGGTGACTTTTTCAAGTTTTTAGAATAGCCAGGGACTAGTTTTGACAACTTTTGAAAGATGAGGGACTGAAACTGCCAATTATGCAAACTTTGTTTATTTTTCATCTGTTTTTGATTATTTTGCATCTGAAACATATAAAACACATTCATGGGATATTTTCAGTATTTTGATGCAATTATGAGTGTTTTTAGATGTTTTGGCAGCTCAGAATAGGTAAAAATGATGAGTATTTATACACTCATCAACATGTGTCATGTGTCCTTTACCTCGTACAAAGTAGTGCTTGTCGTGCGTCACCATTGTGCATTAGTACTGTCATACTCAATCTGGTCTGAGAGCTTTTACCAGGCCCTACGTGGCCTGTGATATAAGCCGGTCTTCTATTAAGTGTTGATTGGGCTTGGGCTACTAATATTCATACGCCGTCAACTAATTTAATTATGCTACAATGTGATTGTAAAGAAAGCCTTTTGCTTCATATCTAATGCGGATAAGCGTTTTTGGTTAGCTGTTACCCATTGTCAAAAATGGTAAAACATATATTTCAATTGATCATAATGTCTATTTGTCGAAACATAGACAACATAGTATAATTTAATTCTGCTACAATGTGAGTGTAAGGAAAGCCTTTTACTTTAGATTTAATGCGGATAAGCACTGTTGCTTAGCTTTTACCTATTGACACAAATGGTAAAACATATAGTTCAATTGATCATAATGTCTATTTGTCGAAACAGAGACAAAAAAGTATAATTTAATTATTCTATAATGTGAGTATAAGGAAAGCCTTTTATTTTAGATTTAATGCGGATAAGCACTATTGCTTAGCTGATACCTATCGTCTAAATCGCCCAAATCGGGCATATAGTTTCAAAATTTGACACTTTTATATATAAGAATTCCAATATGTTTAATCTCGCCTAACCGGTTAATCGCTACGATTTTTACAACCTTGCCTAAGAGTTAAACTATTTTCATACCATTCATCGAGAAATCAAGCCATGCAAAACCAATTCTCATCGATAAAAACTGGAATAAGTCGATCAAAAGTTTGTGGCTATCATAAATAGATGTGAGACGTCTTAAGTTAATTTCTGTTAGGTGTAAACAAATCTGAAATGATACGCCAATTTTCTAAAAAGAAAAACTTTAACCGGTCTAAGCATATGTAGCATTAATTTCAAAATTAGTAATTTAGTGTATGTCAAAAAATCAAAAAGCATAATTACTTGACTCGTATTTAATGCATGTTAATGATAAAAAAAAATCACAACCAAGTTACAACATGTACTACTACTATTACTATACTAGGCAAAAATTATTGAATACAACAAGTACTACTACTATTACTATACTAGGCAAAAATTATTGAAATTTTCTTTTTTTATAGTCAATATTTACCTTGAATTTTTTTATTGATATACTATAACAAATTTTTGCTCACAAAAAGAAGAAAAACAAAAAATGTTTATGTTATTAAGACCTTCTCTGATGTAATAATAATGAGTTTTGGTTAAAATGTATAAACCGTCATGCACATCGTATACTGTAATTTTTAGAACAGTCAAATCATAAGTAATGATAGTAAAAATCTTGTAGATATCTTATCCTACACAAACCAGGGTAAAAAGGTCCAACTAATTTGACGCTCGCGTGTTCTCAGCAAAAAAAATATTCCCCAAATTTTGTAAATACCAAATTTACCCTTCATTTCACTTGCCTATATAAACCCAATCATCACACTCACACCTTCACTTAACCACTCCCCTCTCTCTCTCCAAAAACCGTCTCTTCAATTCTCCCCATTTTCTCTCTAAAACCGTTTTCCGATGTCTGGTAGAGCGCGTGGTGGTCACGCTCCTCCTTCCGGTGGCCGCGGTCGAGGACGCGGCGCACCACAACCACAACAATCACAACCGTCGTCGTCTGCGACGGCGACGGCTAGGCAGATGGAGCAA
Organism: Artemisia argyi; assembly: GCA_030686995.1. Classification (NCBI taxonomy): domain Eukaryota; kingdom Viridiplantae; phylum Streptophyta; class Magnoliopsida; order Asterales; family Asteraceae; genus Artemisia; species Artemisia argyi. Next base: position 26,916 of record JARVZY010009532.1, read on the forward strand.
ATGACGATAACGCCGGCGCCTGCAATGCAGCAGGCGGTGGTTGCGACTCCGGCTCCGGCGGCGGCTCCGTCGTCGACGAAGAAACTGAAGGCGCCGCCGAGGCCAGGGTTTGGTACTATTGGGAGAAAAGTTTTGATTCACGCGAATCATTTTCTGGTTGATCTCGGAAACAAAGATCCCTATCAGTATGATGTAAGTCATTTCAATCGATTTTTACGGTGTGTTTACTGTGTGTAAATTAGTGTGTTTCTACTGTGTGTAACATAGTACGTGTTTTTGCTGTGTGTAAATTAGTGTGTGTGTTAACCGTGTAAAATAGTATGTGTGTTTTTGCTGTGTGTAAATTAGTGTGTGTGTTAACCGTGTAAAATAGTATGTGTGTTATTACTGTGTGTAAATTAGTGTGTGTGTGTTTAACTGTGTAAAATAGTGTGTTTTAACTGTGTAAATTAGCGTGTGTGTGTTAACTGTGTAAATTAGTGTGTGTGTGTTAACTGTGTAAATTAGTGTGTGTTTATACTCTGTGTAAAATAGTATGTGTTTTAACTTTGTAAAATAGTGTCTTTGCTGTGTGTAAATTAGTGTGTGTTTTTACTGTGTGTTTAACTGTGTAAAATTGTGTGTTTTAACTGTGTGTGTTTTTAGTCTCTGTAAATTAGTGTGTTTGTACTGTGTGTAAATCAGTGTGTGTATTTACTGTGTGTGTTTTATTTACTGTGTTAATCAGCGTGTGTTTTAACTGTCTAAAATTGTGTGTTTTAACTGTCTAAAATTGTGTGTTTAACTGTGTAAATTAGTGTGTAAAATTATGTGCTTAACTCTGTAAAATAGTGTATTTCAACTGTAAAATAGTCTGTGTTTTAACTGTGTGTAAATTAGTTTGTGTTTAAACTGTGTAAATTAGTGTGTTTTAACTGTGTAAGTGTATGATTTTTAACTCTTAAATTAGTGTGTTAAGTTAATTGTCTATAAATTTACTCAGAGATAATTTACAGACACTTAAAACACACAGCAAATAACACACTAATTAATACACTTAAAGCATGCAATTAGCAAACTACTTGATGTGATGAATAATAACTCTGTTTAAATCAGTATGTTTTGACTCTGTAATTTAGCGTGTTAATTCCGTATTTTCGCTGTTTTTACTATATCTGTTTGTATACTAGTGTATTTTTAAACTGTCTAAAGTAGTGCGTGTTGACTTTTATCTCTGTTAATTTGTGTGTAAACTACTACATAGTGTGTTTTAAAACTCTGTAAATTAGTAGTGTGTTTAACTTTGAAACATTGCGTGTACTATTATTGTGTGTAGACTATTGTGTATTTTCACATATGTCAATAATCTATGCGTGGATTTATAAACGTCATAGGTCAATAAGTTACATAAATGCAGGTCAATAAGTTACATAAAATATAAATGCAGGTCAACAACTTACATAAATGCGAACGTGTGTATGTACTGATGGATAAACATTTGTATATATGTGTTGACAGTATATTACAGATTTTGTTTTATTCTAAAGCAACATTTAGTTTGTGTTTTCACTGTAAATTAATTTTCACTGTAAAATTAGACCGTAATTTTGTTAATGTCTTAAATTTATAAATCTACAAATTTTCTGGTTTTTGATAAATTTTAATTGAACTGGTTTTTGGTGTTTGTTTTTTTTGTCAATTTAATGTGTATGGGATAAATTGTTCCTGTTTTTTCTCCAAAATAATGTTAATTATATTTACTAAAAGTAAGAGCAGATGTAATACTTCTTTATGTAGACTTACATCCATCTGATTTTTGTTAGATTTGATATGATAAATTGTTTCAAATGTGTGTTTAGAGTGGAAATATGCATGTTGAGGTCTGATTGTTTTCTTGTGTGTGTTCTTGTTGTTGCGTATGCAAATTGTACTCATTAGTGATCGGGAATCTAGCTGTTGAATCAGATGCTATATTTGTATTTTGTTGCTACTCTAGTACTCTGGTTACGGTTTATTTGGTTGATGACTCAATGACTTGTGCAACTCTGTTCTGTTTTTGTTAAGGTTATAACATCATTCTGGTAAAGATGAAGTCAATAATATGCTATTTTCTATTATGCAAACAATGTTTAGTGTGAAACTATGAAAGGTCAATTTTTCTAAAGCAGCAGTACTCCCATTGTGAAAAGTTGTGTAAATATTTATGTTCACCTTTTGTTTTGCATGTATTAATATACACTCAGTTACTTTTGTGGAAGGCTGTTGTTAGCTACTTTGTCTTTGTTTTGTCATTTATAAGTATGTATCGACAACAGTTTTGTGAAGTCGAAATCAAATAATGCCTATTTTTATGCCAAGTGCTTTTTATGCATAAATGAAATTTCTAGATTGTTTATTTTGTTTTTGCAAATGTATGTGTTAGTTTCAAGATATGTGAGGGTGCGGTTCTAATAGTGGACTAAATATTTGTAGATGTTACAATTTAAGTATAAGCAGATAGCGAGATCCATGAATTGTATTTGTAATCGTCTATTTTGTTTCTGCTATAGTTATCTATTAGTGATTGTTTAATCGGTTTGAGCCTATAGTAATGCTTATGCATTTTATATACGGTGCTTTGTAATTGATGCTTATGAAGTGTTAGACGGCTAATAATGAACTTTGTATGTGTTTCCAATTTTGGTTTTAGGTGACAATTTCTCCAGAGGTTACTTCAAAAACCAAAAGCAGAGACATCATGGAGTTTCTCACCAAATCATACAGGGCTTCACACCTTGGGAATTTGATGTTGGCCTATGATGGGAAGAAGAGTGCCTTTGCTGCTGGGCCGCTGCCTTTTGAGTCCAAGGAGTTTGCTGTTAAGATCACCGAGCAGAACGGGTATAATCTATTCTTTGATATCTACTTTTTTCAAAATCTTTATTGGCTTGTAATCTTGGTCTTATATTGTAGGAGGGAACGAGAGTTTAAGGTAAGTATCAAATTTGCTGCCAAAAAGGATCTTCACCACCTTAGGCAGTTCTTGCTTGGTCGTCAACA
>JARVZY010009533.1:2500-12500 GCA_030686995.1 Artemisia argyi
TTCATTTGGCTCTCACGCTCAATGTAAATTACCATATCTTTCTTGTTAATGTAATGAGCCTATCCTCTATTCTCTTGTCATATTCCAAAATGAAATCAAAATCTCAAACTAATCCAAGACAAAAAAATTCGGAGGACTCTTCTGACCAAACAAAAAATATGTAATTGTCAGCAAAATTGTTTACTTTTTTAATCCAAGAAGTTTTTCTTACTTTATACACAATACATAGGTCATCGATTCAGCATTGGCTAAAAAAGGGGATAAAATCCCCAATAAGTAGTTCAAATCATTTTATCAATATGAGTGTTCTCTATTGATAAAAATTATTTATTTGAAACCATCTCTATATTAACATAGTGGTAGAAAGAGTACCATGCTGCGTCTGGACTTCAAACAGTTTAGCTTTAACCATGTTAATGGGCCCATATTATTGGTTGATAGAGAATCAAAGTGGATTTTCCAATAAATTACGAAATGCTATAGTTCTTACATATGATTTCTGAATTTATTCAGAAGTAATTCGCGAGATCATGCACCCTTCTTTCTTAGGTATAACTTTCCTAGTTATAAGAGAAAAAGTACATCTGGTTGGATCCAGCCTATTCTTGAAATAAACAACTCGCACACACTCCCTTTCCAAAAAAGATCAAGACCCCAAGCACTACACTTAGATTTATTAGATTTGTTGCTAAAATATCGGTATTAAACCCGAAACTCCCGGCGGATGGCCATTGGCCCAAAGAAACGAAAGAATCGGTTACATTTTTCATATGATCTCCTCTATAGATAGACTAAAAAATCGAACAGAGTTCTTTTTGTATTACTTTGCCCTATATCTATATATTTTCTAGTTTCCTACTTTCTAAATCGAATCAAAAATCTATTAGATTTAGAAATATTGAATTACCTTCTTGGTTGCAACCCCTCTTAAAAGGCCTACGAACACAAACGGGAAGGATGAAAGCGAGTTTGTATGCTAATTCCTCATCCGCAAATCAGCCCTTCCCGTGGGTTATTTTCTCAACGAATAAGTAATTCTAGGAATGAAATCTTTATATAATTCGAAAAAGCAAAGCACAAGTCCAAGGCAATAAAATATGAAAAATAAAAATTTTTCATATTTCTAATATTAAACAAAAGGATTAGCAAATAAAAGTGCTAATGCTACAACCAAGCCATAAATTGTTAAAGCTTCCATGAAAGCTAGACTAAGCAATAAAGTACCTCGTATTTTTCCCTCCGCCTCGGGCTGTCTCGCGATACCTTCTACAGCTTGACCCGCAGCAGTACCTTGACCAACTCCAGGTCCAATAGAAGCAAGCCCTACAGCCAATCCAGCAGCAATAACGGAAGCGGCAGAAATCAGTGGATTCATGATAAGTTCCTCGTACCAAAAAAAAAATGGTTAATGATACATTCAACCAATGAACTATGACTTAATTATTCGATTGCTACGATTCATCCAGTCAAAGTAACTACGAACTTCGAATTCAAGTAATAACATTCTTGAATTATCAAAACTACTTTGATATCTCTTTTTTAGTTTCTCTCGAGAAAGTCTTTGTGAATCCATACAACTTTAGTTTTTCCGTTTCTTTGTCCCGAACCGCTCTTTGACTTTGAATTCTTCGATTTTTTTATTGACTTCATCTTCAACTCACAGTCACATATGAGACAGAAGGACTTCTATAGAATCCCCATCTACACTCATATTCGATTAGTAGGGAAATTTAGATATATCTTTAGCTCGTATATAACTAGTCAATATCTAATATCACATATACATGTCTTTCTTCCACAATGTAAACCCACTCTTTCTTCATCTTGAATGCAATCGGATTTAATAAGGATGCGTCTAACCCTTGACAAGAGTTAACTTATCGCCATTCAATTCCATATACCTAGTTCGACCTTCCCTCTACGAACCATTTATGAATCCCCTTTGTTATAAATTTTCCTTTCCCTTCCCCCTTGTTTATCATTATCCTGCAACCTAAATTGATAAGATAATCAATGGATAAATTCATTGGGCCGAATCGTTACATAGAAATTAATTTGATTGATCTAAGTTCATATAATTGATTATTTATTAATATTTTCGTTTGGTCAATCGTTGAATAAAATCAACTCAAAAGGCGAATCGTTTGATAGAACATCCTTTTTATTTAATAACACGTCGTAATATCGCAAGACTTCTTAGTCAAATTAGGAGTCCAAATAGTGAATATTCGGATTGGATGACCAATCTAAATTGAATATTCATTGAGGGGAAGGTTTTATTATGGTATAAATGGACCAAATGGGAATTTTAGGAAAAAGATCTTTGAGATCTCTTTCCTTTTTTTCTACTCTAATATCAATATTGTAATCTTTATTGTAATCTTTTTTTCTATTACTCGAGATCGTATATAGTGTAGTTGTATATTTTTATTCCCTAAGTAAATTTTTTTAGCCATGCACACATTGCCTTAGATTAAACTAAAAAAAAAAAGACTATTTAGAAAACTAGTCAATGGTGGCCTTCCATGGATTCACCTATATAAGCCGCGGCTAAAGTTGCAAAAATAAGAGCTTGAATACCACTTGTAAATAATCCAAGGAACATGACAGGGATAGGAACCACCGAAGGTACTAAAGAAACAAGAACAACAACTACTAATTCATCAGCTAATATATTTCCGAAAAGTCGAAAACTAAGTGATAGGGGCTTTGTGAAATCTTCTAAGATGTTAATAGGTAAAAGAATTGGAGTTGGTTGAATATATTTCCCGAAATAACTTAATCCTTTTTTGCTAAGACCCGCATAGAAATATGCCACTGACGTGAGTAAAGCCAAAGCAACAGTAGTATTTATATCATTCGTGGGTGCGGCTAACTCCCCATGAGGTAATTGTATGAGTTTCCAAGGTAAAAGGGCGCCTGACCAATTAGAAACAAAAATAAATAGAAACATAGTTCCAATAAAAGGAACCCAAGGACCATACTCCTCTCCAATTTGAGTTTTACTCACATCTCGAATAAATTCAAGGACATATTCGAAGAAATTCTGACCACCGGTCGGAATGGTTTGTGGGTTCCGAACGGCTAGAGCGGCTGAACCTAATAAGATAGCAATTACAACCCAAGAAGTAATAAGTACTTGGCCGTGGACTTGGAAACCCCCGATTTTCCAATAAAAATGTTGGCCTACTTCCACACCGGATAGATCATATAATCCGTTTAGTGTGTTGATGGAACATGATAGAACATTCATATTGCCCTCTGACAAAAATAGAACTTTAAACAAAATTATTTTGATTCAACCATCTCTTTCTCGACTTGACTACTTGAATCGTATATTTTGAATACCAACTAATCAAATTATATTCCTTGTTATTTTTATCTCTTTTTTGAGATTAAGAAATAGTAACCGATTCGATAAATCTATGAAGGTTCCGAAATGAAATAAGTTATTTATCTTATTATTAATCACGGATTTCTTATATAGCCAGAACGTCCCTCACAAATTGCAAATACTAATTTGTTAAGAATTAATCGGATTGAAGATATAGCGTCATCATTCGCTGGAATCGAAATGTCTGCGAGATCAGGGTCACAATTTGTATCGATTAAACAAATTGTTGGAATTCCCAACGTGATACATTCTTGAAGGGCCGTATATTCTTCGTGCTGATCAACGATGATTACAATATCGGGTAACCCTGTCATATATTTAATCCCGCCCAGATATTTTTGCAAATGAGATAATTGTCTTTTCAACATAGCCGCATCTCTTTTCGGAAGACGGTTGAGTCCCCCTGTTTTTTGTTCGGTTCTCAAGTCTCTAAACTTATGAAGTCTCGTTTCTGTAGTGGACCAATTTGTTAACATACCACCGAGCCATTTTTTATTAACATAATGACACCTAGCCCTTATTGCAGCCCATGCTACTGAATCAGCTTCTTTATTTTTAGTTCCAACAATTAAGAATTGTTTTCCCTTACTTGCTGCATCAAAAACCAAATCACAAGCTTCTGATAAAAAACGAGCAGTTCTAGTAAGATTTATAATATGAATACCTTTACGTTTTGCAGAGATATAAGGTGCCATTTTAGGATTCCATTTCCTAGTACCATGGCCAAAATGAACTCCTGCTTCCATCATCTCTTCTAAATTAATGTTCCAATATCTTCTTGTCATTTCTCCCCACACTGCCTCCCCCCTTTGATTTGAAAAAAAAGCGAAGAGGTACCCTGAAATAAATAATTGTTCCGATGGAACCTTCTCTGCTACCGTAGATTGGCGTCGATACACAGTTCAAGCCATTATTCTTTTCTATTTGTTATTTTTTTATTACTATTATCAAATCAAATGACTGGACCAACGGATCCTTTTAAAAGAGAAAAGAAAGGGGTTAATCTGCTCTTATGGATCATTAAATCCTAAAAAAAAGATTGTTCTTGTGTATCATGGAAATTCTTTGAAAGGCAAGAATCTAATAATTTTCTATGGTAAAACAAAATATCTTTCATTTCCCCCTCTAATAGATTCTTTTTTTGGGGTTCAAAGGCAATGTTGTTAGGAATGTTGTTAGGTTCGTTTGATGGTGTTTTGAAGCCGCTACCAACAGGTATCATCCCCCCCAGAACAACGTTTTCTTTCAGGCCTTTCAACCAATCGATACGCCCCAGGAGAGCTGCTTTTGCTAAAACCCGAGCGGTTTCTTGAAAACTCGCTTCGGATATGAAACTTTGAGTATTCATAGATGCTCTTGTTATTCCCAATAAGACGGCTTGGTAACAGATCGCTTCTTCCAAAGCGCGCCCCATTCGTTCCGCTCGCAACAATCCAATAAGTTCTCCGGGCGAAAAAACATTAGACATTTCATCTTCTGAAACCAATACTTTTGATGTTATTTGACGTACAATAATTTCTATATGCCGATTATGTATCTGCACCCCCTGGGATCGATAAACCTTTTGGACCTTATTAACCAAAGAGATACGACTTTGCACTATAGTTAGCTCAGCACCAATCAAGAATGCCCAAGGAATTCCAAGAATTCTTGTTATACATTTATTCCAACTCTCAATCCTTTTTTCGAGATTCATCGATATTGAATCAAATTGAACGCACTTCTAACACCTGTTCCACTTTTGGAAGACCTTGGGTTATATCACCAGATCTGGATTTTTCATATATAAATGTAACTAATGTATCTCCTTCGTAAAGGATTTCCCCATAATGCCCATGAACAGTTGCTCCTGGAGTAGCCAAATAAGGCTTAGCCGATCGTATTACCACAGAGTCAACTTGAAGAATTAGAACTTGACCCGATTTTAAATGCGGTCCTTTTTTGGCTATACATACATTTTCACAAAGAAACTGCCCAAGACTAACGATTGTAGATGTCTCTTCACAATAATTGTAATGGAGAAAATACCAATTCAAATTCAATGGATTCAAAATGATGTTACTGCACGAATAGGGATTATAAATTTTACCATTTTCATCCAGTAAATAATATTTAAGTATTTGAAAAATCTGTTTTAAATTATCAAGTTGCAAATAGTTAGTTACCAAGATCTGATTATGGGTTATTAAATGGGAAAATAAATCAAAATTATAAATTGGAAAGCCTGTTCCTAAGGGGCCCAACGAATTCCTAATTGGAATGAGCAGGTCCTTTTTGATTGATTCTTTTATCACATTGGTTGATTTTACATCGTTGAATGGGCCTATTCGAGAACAATTAGATGATGACAAAATTATCAAAGATTGAGATTCCTTATTTCGATTCAATAACGTATGAATAGTTCCTTGATTTGGATTAAGGGATTCTTGAATCCTTGGCTTGGGATTGGAATAGGAATAAATGGAAGAAAACGGATTGACATTAGCGCGATCTGATCCATTCTCAGAGATCAATCCTGAACCCGACAGATCATTTCTTTTTCCGGTATACGAAATAGGGGACTTCGCTAAGTCGATTCTTAGAAAATCTCTAATCAAACCATTTGTCCTTATTTCAACAAAGGAAGCACAGGCCTTTTCGATCTTTTTGTCTTGGTCCCAGTTCAGCACTAAACAAGTCCGAACTAATTGAATATTTGTGTCCCAAATTTCAAGAATTGGGTCGTAATAAAGGATATAATTGACAACTCGAAGTTGTAGATTATCACTTTCCTGCAAGAGATCCGGCGGGAAAAGTCTTCCTAAATTTATACCATCTGTTTTTTTATATGGGACTACAGGTTGAACCAAAACAAAATAATTTTTTTCATACCTGGAAAGTTTCATTCGTTGGATATAGAGCCAATTTTTCAATTTTTTGTATTCTTTGGAATTCTGTTTTCCCCCTCCTGGTGGTATCAATCGGAATGCCTTATTTGTCTTTCCAGGAAAATGGATATCTCCAGAAAAGATTATCAGTTTAATTTTTTCTGCTTTTTTCTTCACTCGGACCAATCCGCCTACCCGACTTCTTCGATTTAAAGTTATTTGTGTATCTACCCCAATAATACTATTGTGCCGTACCATTATGGAAGAAGATTCGGCCAAAATGTGGACTTCCACGGGAATAAAAAAAAATGGATTTACTTCCTTTTGGTATTTTGGCCAAAGTACATTGACTCCTCGATATTCAATCAAATCCTCTTCGTTGACGATTGAATTAAGTTCTCTAGTCTCATATTTAGTAAGTCCCGAGCTCTTTCTTATATATCGAGGATCATCAAAATAAGCAAGAATACTATTTCTACGGAGAATACCATTTCTGGGGATTTCAATTGAGATACCCGAAGAAGGTATGAGTGGGTTCTCTCCTTCTGGAATCGATTCGAGTGGGATGATGACTCTATTTCTTCGCCTCTTTGCCAATAAATCAGAATTCCCCTCGAGAATGGACGGATATCTGAGATTCCAACGACCAGTACATGTCATTCGATTAAGTTCTGAATAATCAGGAATCCTATCTCCTTTTTGATTTTTACCAGAAAAATACGAACTAAAAAATTTGTGTCTAACTTGATTATTAGTTACTGAGGGGTTAGAAATATATCTTCGCTTAACAGAAAGAGAATAAGCGTTTATTTGATCTTGATCCTTATGGATCGAACAGGGGCCTGGACTGGATCTCCAGGGCTCCCCTAATAATATCCATAAATGACTTGTTTTTGGTAAGAGATGAATATTACCATATGTAAATTCAGGTGCATGGTACACATCGGTATTCCAGTGCATTTCGCCCTCTGAGTCAGAATAAATATGTTTTCGAACTTTCTCTTTCAAATTCAAAGTGGATGTTCTCGCGCGAATCTCAGCAATGACTTGTTCTGATTCTACATATTGATCATTTTGAACTAAAAGAAAACTTTTGGGCGGAATACACACATTGTGTATAATATCTTCACTCTCAATAGTTACATATAAGTCTCTAGAACATAGAAAAGCAGGATGTCCATGACGTGTACGTGTCGGATGAACCAAATCCTCGTTGAATTTTATTTTTCCATTAGAAGGGGCTCGCACATGTTCTGCAGTACCCCCTGTGAATACTCCGCCGGTATGAAAAGTTCTTAATGTTAATTGAGTGCCCGGTTCTCCAATAGATTGACCTGCAATAATACCTACAGCTTCTCCCAATTCGACCAGGTCGTCATGAGCTGGACTTCGGCCATAACATAATTGACAAATCCACGACGTACTCCTACAAGTAAAGGGAGTTCGAATAGAGATTGGTTGTGCTCTAAAAGTTATGAATCTATTGACAAGTCCAACTCCAATATCTTGATTTCTAGTAGCAATGCATCGCGAACCTATATATACATGATCTGCTAATACACGCCCAATTAATGTTTGGATAAAAATCCTGTCCGCCATCATTCCATTTCGAGGACTTACAGAAATACCTCGGACGGTGCCGCAATCTGTTCGACGTACAACAATGTGTTGAACTACTTCAACAAGTCTGCGCGTGAGATATCCTGCATCTGATGTTCGGATAGCGGTATCCACAACTCCTTTACGGGCTCCGTAACAAGAAATAATATATTCTGTTAAAGAGAGTCCTTCGCGTAAATTGCTTTGAATGGGTAAATCAATCATTTGCCCTTGGGGATCCGACATTAATCCTCTCATACCTACTAATTGATGTACCTGAGATGCATTTCCTCTGGCTCCCGAAAAAGACATTATATGGACTGGATTAAAAGGATCGGTCATCCGAAAATTAGGATTCATTTCTTGTCGCAAATATTCACTTGTGGCATACCAGATCTCGATCGATTGACGTAATTTTTCTACCGCGTGTACATTCCCATAATGATGGTGTTTTTCCAAAATAAAACTTTGTTGTTCAGCGTCTTGAACTAGCCATCTTTTAGAAGGTATTGTTAAAAGATCATCAATTCCTAATGAAATGGATGCGGCGGTAGCTTGTCGGAAACCCAGAGTCTTTACTTGATCCAGGATATGTGATGTATATCCTATTCCATAGTGATCAATAAATCGACTAATAAGTCGTTTCATGGCAGTTCCGTCTATCATTTTATTGTGAAAGACCTGAGTGGGCCGTTCTGCCATCAGTACCTCCATATTGCGCTGAGTAGAATTTGACAATGGGTTTGAGTCAGTGATTGTAAAACTTCCTTTTCTAGATCTTGATTCACGTAGAAATTCCGCAATTGCAATTATAGTCCTAGTTAACCCGGTGAGACTCGAATTCCCCCTGGTAGCATAGAATTACAACAGCCCTGCCAAAACCCCTGTATGGCTTCTTCTATTTCTCGATAAAGAGAAATATGACCGAGAGTGGTTCGAATATATATATAAAGAATTTCTTTTTTTATACTTCTTACTATTAGATAGTGTCCATAAATCTCATAATAGGTCCCCAAAGATTCATAGTGAATTTCGATGGGAGTTTCTCTTGCAGCAATAACGCGTTGATCTAGTCGCCACCGCAGCCACAAGGGACTACCTAAATTGATGCGTTTTTGCCGATAAGCTCCAATTGCATCATAGGCATTAGAAAAAAAAGGTTCTTTTTTTTTTGTATACTTATAGTTATTATCTTCATTTTGATAGTTTATACGATTACATGGATTATACCTATTTACACAAATACCCCGACGATTTCCACTCGTTAAGAAATAGAGTCCACTAAGCATATCTTGAGTTGGTGCAGAAATGGGATCTCCAATAGTTGGAGACAAAAGATTCATATGAGAAAACATAAGTAAACGTGCCTCTGCTTGAGCCTCCAAAGATAAAGGCACATGAACAGCCATTTGATCCCCGTCAAAGTCTGCATTGAAGCCCTTACAAACTAATGGATGTAAACAAATAGCACGCCCTTCCACTAAAATGGGCAGGAATGCCTGTATGCCTAATCTATGCAGAGTAGGCGCTCTATTCAGCAATACAGGATGGTCATCCAGAATTTCCTGAAGTATTTCCCATACAATCGGTTTTTTTTTTCGAATTTGACTTTTAGCAACTCCGATGTTCGAAGCAAGATGTTTTCTAATTAGGTCACGAATTACAAATGCCTGGAAAAGTTCTATTGCTATTTCGCGAGGCAATCCACATCGATGTAATGAAAGTGAAGGGCCCACGACAATCACTGACCGCCCTGAATAATCAACCCGTTTACCAAGCAAAGTCTCGCGAACTCTTCCTTCTTTGCCTTCAATTACATCTGAAAGAGACTTGTAAACTCTATTATGATCATCCCTCATCGGTTGTCCGCAGATTCCATTATCAAGAAGTGCATCCACGGCTTCTTGCAGCAATTTTTCCTGAGATATTATTAATTCTTCTGGCGTAGCTATACTTGTTGTTAATAGATCTGTAAGAGTATTATTCCGATAGATAATTCTTCTATAGATTTCATTAATATCCGAGGTCACTAGTTTATCCTCATCTATATGATAGATTGGTCTCAACTCAGGAGGAAGAACTGGTAATAGACGCAAAACCATCCATTTTGGTTCTATATTTGTTCGAATAAAATGCTTAG
>JARVZY010009533.1:17500-25000 GCA_030686995.1 Artemisia argyi
AAAACTTATTAATTATATTATAATGTATAATAACGGCATAGATATTCTAATCTACTTCAATATTGAATACCAGAAAACTGTATGAATGTTGTATTTATTAACTTATATTATTATTAACGCGGGTATAGCTAATCTAGATCTCCGTCTTCTCTCTTCTTTTATTGCCCTCTTGTCCTGTCCTGTCGTGTCGTTAATTGACAGTATGACTTAGGGCTCAATATAATTTGACCGAACAAATCATAGTTTGGTAAACCACCTTGAATCTACTGCGGAGTGAAGGATCTTGGATCCAACGCATAACCCTTTGGGAATCAGAAAGATAAAGACGAGAAAGACCAATGAAATCAAGTTTCAAGATTGTATAGTTTAATGGTAAAGTTTGATTACCATTAATCCTCAGAATAGTTAACGAGTTTTTCCCTTTTATTTATATACTATGCATCACCTAAATCCTAAAGGCGGCTCCAGGCCTGAGTTATATTAAGTTAAGGTGGCCTTAGTTACCTATGGTATTTGTCTTATTACCTATTTCTAGTTGATTTATGAATGAAGGTGGCATAGGCCCCTATGGTCCAGTGGTTACGACCTCTCTCTTTCACGGAGAAAACGAGGGTTCAAGTCCCTCTGGGGGTATACCAAGACTAAAGACTATAGGAGTGGGATTTTCTATCAAGTGATCCGTATTTGTCAAGTCCTTCTATTAGTCTACTCAGAAGAGACTTTCTATTTTATATCAAATGTTATATTTGATTTCAAGTGATATGTATTTGTCAAGTCTACTTGGGAGACGAAAGGAAGTTGATTATGGAACGTCTAAAATGAATTAGGCGTTGGGTCGATGCCCGAGTGGTTAATGGGGACGGACTGTAAATTCGTTGGCAATATGTCTACGCTGGTTCAAATCCAGCTCGGCCCAACAATTCGCCAATCTACTATCAGATGGTATAACCCTCTTGTTCTTAAGAAATACCTGATACAAGACAAGAGAATAAAAAAAAGAATCTAAATTTTCTGCTAGATCTCTTCTTATTTCCCTGGGATTGTAGTTCAATAGGCTAGAGCACCGCCCTGTCAAGGCGGATGTTACGGGTTCGAGCCCCGTCAGTCCCGACGGATCCAATAAGTACATCAATTCGCCTCTCCATTTTCTGTGAAATGAAGGGACAGAGAGAATAATTGAATTCCGAAGGGGTTTCCCTCTATTTTTTTTTTTTCAGGATTCTCTCGAAGAAAGAACACACCCTAAAATAAAATGAAAATAACTAAAATAGTGAAGTTGACAGAATATTTCATCTTTTCGGCCGCGACTCGTCTTTCTCATACTTCTTTGTTTTGTCTTCCAAAGAAAAGAGGATCACTAAAATTTAAAACCTAATTCCTGTCTTTTTCCACTTCGCTTGTATTGTTTGTTGGTGGGGTTTTGTAGTTAATGGAAACGGACGGGTTAGATTATACTTCATTTGATGGTTCTAGAAGGAAGACCTAAGGTAGGTTATAGAAAAGAAAGAACAGAAAAGAAGGATAAATAAAGGAATTTTTGATTGGTCCGGGAATCCTATCTTGGATTCGGTATGGATAAAAGATCTTCATATGTTATATACTATTAATTCTCCACGACTAATTAATTTAATAGCTCAGATATTGTTATTCATGATATTGATCCGATTCAATATCATCGATAGGTAATGCATTCATTGAATTGACAGGTGAAAGATTTATCATCTCTATGGGATTAAATCCCGAGTTATTGTATTGTGAAATAAAAAAAAACGATGAGATTATGGAAGTAAATATTCTTGCATTTATTGCTACTGCACTGTTCATTTTAGTTCCTACTGCTTTTCTACTTATAATTTACGTAAAAACAGTAAGTCAAAATAATTAATTAATTACTTTAAATGAAACTCGACTTCTGAATTCTTTGAAGAAATCAAAAGAAAAGTATTCTATTTTTGCTGAAATCAAGGGGCTATAATCGGCGATATTCTATGAGATCCGAGAGTATGGTAAGTAAGAAATTGCTTTATTACTTACCATACTCTCTATTAGTGTTATAGTAGTGTATAAAGTTGTACTTGACTTTCTAATAAAAAGGGTATGCTATATTAGCTTCTATCTTCAATCTTCAATTCAATATATGTAGTTATTAATCCATATTTGGAATTGACGTAGGACCCAATCTTTTCTTTCATACATTTATATATATATATATATTTATATTCCAATGAATCTGAAAACTTCCAATGAATCTGAAATAATTGTTTTACTGTTATAGAATACATTTCTCCACTAGAATCTAATGGAATTTCGAAATGAAGATATTTTTATTTGAAAATTATTTCAATTTAAATAAAGAATGCGTTGCAGAACGATCTATAAAACAATTGATACCTTTTCATTTCTCAACTAAATTAGGAGTGCTTCTAAAGTCCACTTCTTCCCCATACTACGAGTGAAAGGGAAAAAGTAAAGACTACCATTAAAGCAGCCCAAGCGAGACTTACTATATCCATGTGAATTATGTCCCTTATCTCTATGATAGAATTATTCCATTATTGCTCACTAATAATAGTAGAATGAATGGTCCAGAGTCAAAAAGGGATTCTGGGCGAACACTATTGATGAATCAATCAAATAAATGGATTTTAAAAATTCCTATATGATTTATAATCCGTACCCTTTCCCGATTGTCTCTCTGAAGGAGTTGGGATATAGTATATTATACTCTTGACGAGGGGTAAAAATTGTTTTGGGCTTTTTTTTTTATTTTCTATAAAAGGTAAATTATCTATCCAATCTCAATCTAATAGTGATTGAATGCCTGAACACTCAGAGATTCTCGCGAGTCTATATATGTAGATTACAGTATAGAAAGTACTTTCCCAACTAGTAGTGGAATTCTCGGCCGGTTATCCAATGTAATTCAAGACCCAATCAATAGACATTACATTAGCAGTAGAAGAGAATCTGGAAGTCTTGCTTCGACCATTATAATCTTTCTTTGAATTTTAGATTCAAAGATTTCCAATCTTTTACAAAATCCCCAGAACATAAAAAAATAGCGGAACAGAACAAGAGATTTCGATTCGTTTGTTGATGAGGCGGCACCCGGATTTGAACTGGGGAAAAAGGATTTGCAGTCCCCCGCCTTACCACTCGGCCATGCCGCCAAAACGATACACAATAGGATAAAAATTTCCCTTTTTGAGTTGTATTAGTAAACTTGAGTTTATTGTACTTGCATCCCTTTTTAATCCTTTTTTCTAAATTTAGAAAAAATTAGAAAAGAAACCGTTTTTCCCCTTTTGATTGTATTTGATCTGCCCCTTCGATTGATTGTATAGTATCTCAAAACACACATAACTTCCACTCACTTTTATATTGAAAAATCAAATGTATATTTTCACTCAAAAAGCCTAAATTTATGGGAACCATTAACTATTTATTGACTGACAATTCGTGAATTATTCTTGGATTTGAATATCAATTTTGGTTTGCCTAATGACATAAGAATAAGCAAAAATTTTTTGATACATACTTAATTTATTTTTTTAATCAAAAATCCTTCTCAATTTCCATTATAACAAAAATTATAGGTATATGTAAACCCCAGAACGGATATTCTTATACAGATACCAAATTGGCTATTTATATTATAGTATGTTGCCTATAAATAAAGGGAATTCGTTGGAACAAAAAAAGGCCTGGCTGGGTATTGACCGGGCCAGGCCCAAAAGGCACTTCGAACAAAATAAAAGAAAGAAGGTGTTCTTTATTTATCTTTCTATTTGGATCTTTCGAGCATCTAAATTGAATTGCTAATTATATAATAACGATAAAGAATGTGAAAGAAATACTTTCTTTAATCCTTACTTGATGTGTAATGTAACATAGTAATTATCTTTTTCAATTGGGAGAGATGGCTGAGTGGACGAAAGCGGCGGATTGCTAATCCGTTGTACGAGTTATTCGTACCGAGGGTTCGAATCCCTCTCTTTCCGTTTCCGTTGATGAGTTTCCATTTTTTCTTTCAAATTTTGCAAACCCCTTTTTATTTTTTCCTTGTTAAATGTGTGGAATAGCTAAAAAAAATCTTAAGAAAATTATAAAATCAAGCAATAAAAACAAAAAAATTATTCTTCACGTCCAGGATTACGTCCTGGATCATTGGATAGGAATCCAAAGATGAAGAGAGAAACAAAGAATATTACTACTGTATAAACGAAAAGTTTGAGAGTAAGCATTACACAACCTCCAAGATCATTTTTTGAAAAAGAAAAACGAGAAAAGACAATAGATCCTCCATTTTTATATCACATATCCTATTTTGACACCAAGAAAAGAATTCTAGAAATAGAAAAGAATGTTCAGAAATTCAAATGAAGTTGAAATTTGTAATCAGAGTCTTTGATTACCACAAATCACTTTCATACCCAAATTAGATATTGTAAGGGACCCGAAGCTAATAAGGTATTTCGCCGTAAAAAGGATTAAAATCAGGAAATAGGGCGTCTCGTGGCTATCCGAGAATTTCAATGTTTGAATCGAAGGTTCATACTGTCAGACTTATTTGATCTTATCAATTGTTATAATTTTTCTCGAATAAATATGAATTTTCTAGGATAGTATTAAAGATCTTATCGAAAACTTACAGCAGCTTGCCAAACAAAGGCTAAAAGAAAAAAGAACAGGGGTATGACTGGCATAACATCTACGATTGGATTCAAAAAAGCATAGGCTTCGGGCAATTTGGCCAAGAAAAGACTACTCGGATAAAGGGCAGAATTAAGACAGATCAAACTAAAGATATTAAGCATAACAGACATTTTTTTCGTCGAGATAATTGCATTTTGATTGAGTTATTGATATAAGGAAAAATGAAGTAAAGTAAGGTAGACAAAAAATCCTTCTTTTTCCGCTCAATCAAAAATCCTCCGATTCTCAAAGGAGAATAGAAGAAATCATACTTTCATACAATATCTTAATTGAATTATATGTAATGATCAATAAATTCCATTGAATTAATTCTAGAGATACACATGCCAAAATCCTAGCACGAATCTATAATAGATTCTATAAAGAATAAAGATTTTCTATAGTTGGACTGGAATTGACGAACACTTAATACCAATATTATTCTTTAATAGTATAAGTATCCAATAAAAATAGAAATGGGGCGTAGCCAAGCGGTAAGGCAACGGGTTTTGGTCCCGCTATTCGGAGGTTCGAATCCTTCCGTCCCAGAGCATATCCATTGTATTCTAATACTTCTTTTTTGTTCAACAAGGTTCTGTTTCAAGGTTTGGATAGACTTTTTTTATTCTTCGCGGAATCATATCTGACTTTTTCACAAACCAAACTAAATCGAGTTCAAATGACATGCAAAAGTAACTGAACCCTTTTGTGACCCATAGAAAATGGGGCATAGATCACAGTTGGAAAAAGATTACTTAACCTCAGGTTAAAAAAATATGAAAATACATATAAAACGAGGAAGTGCTTAGCCTATAGGTATGTATGGTTATCCTATTTCAGTGACAATAGTGTTTCCATTTTTGTGAAAACTAAATTGCATCCCTAAAATATGAAAATTTAAATATTTAACAATGATATTTCTTTTTATTGTTCGATCTATTTAGCTTATTTGCTTTGCATCATTGACAATTCCATTTGAAAAGAAAGAGAGATCTTGCTTTTTTATGATAATAAAAAGGAGTAAAACTTGACTCAAAGAATGATGTAGAAGTAGAAAACTTTTTCAACTATCAAGATTTGTAATGATTCCTTCTAGGTTGGGAAGTTGAAAATGGTCAGTCTATCTTATTGAGTCACTTGAAGAGGCAGAGTCAAATAGAATTTATTTATTTATTTTATTTGTGCGATTTCTGTTAGTTATGTTATTTCTATATTTGGATTTCTTAATATTTCTGTTAGATATTTTTTTGAGATAGAGATTTATAGAAAAATGTTATATTCAGACAAAAAAAGACGGCATTTTGCTAAAATTTATTCAGAAAAATCTTTATTATCTGTGTAGATATTCTCTATTAAATATAAATAACTATGTCTCTGTACCGACTGAACCAATGACTATTCATGATTCCATAATTGAATCAATTCCATACTGGTTCCAAATTAGAGGAATGTTATGGTAAAACTTCGTTTAAAACGATGTGGTAGAAAGCAACGTGCGACTTGAAGGACATGATCCGGTGTGGATTCTTATTGTTACATCCACCATTTTATATAGGAATGAAGGTGCTCTTGGCTCGACGTCGTTTGTTCTATTCTACTAGAACCCTTCTTTTTTTATTGGGTTCTAATGTAAATAGTTCATGATGGAGCTCGAGTAGAAAGTATTTATTAATTTCTCAGGGGCAACGATCTAGGGTTAATGCCAATTAATAAATTGGAACAACTTCGTAAGTATATCTTCGATATAGAAATCGAAAGGATTCCATTCCAACAAATTTTCAAAATTGTTGGAACGGCTAAAACTTTTTCGATCGACAGTGTATCGCGCATGAATCAACCTCGGTATGATTCTTTGATAGAAAGAAATCCCAAAAGGGGTATGTTGCTACCATTTTGAAAGGATTAAGAAGCACCGAAGTAATGTCTAAACCCAATGATTTAAAACAAAAATAAAGGATCCCAGAACAAGGAAACACCACTTCAATTGTCTCACGGATCCGAATAAAGAATCCAAATAAATTTTAAACGAGACAAAAACGGTGGGTTAAAGACCACTCAATAAAAAAATATCTTAAAAATCTTTAATATATTTGAGAATTATTATTATTATATTATTGAACTTGAGTTATGAGTACAAATGATTTTTTTTCAGCAACGCAGCTAAATAAAAATGACTATGAGTTAAATTGAAATTTGAAATTATATTATAGAATAATTCATTTTACAGATTTTCTATTTATTCTAATTCTAATTTTATCCATAGACAAAACATCATTTTTTCTCGAGCCGTACGAGGAGAAAACTTCCTATACGGTTCTAGGGGGGGGGGGTTCTTTTTCATCTACATCTATCCCGATGAGCCGTCTATCGAATCGTTGCAATTGATGTTCGATCCCGAAGAGAAGGAAGAGATCTTCAGAAAGTGGGTTTTTATGATCCGATCAAGAATCAAACTTATTTAAACGTTCCCGCTATTCTCTATTTCCTTGAAAAAGGTGCTCAACCTACAGGAACTGTTCAGGATATTTTAAAAAAGGCAGAGGTTTTGCCCTAATCAAATGAAATTCAATTAAATTAAGGAAATAAAAAATAAGGGTAGGATAATGATTTCTATATCATTTTGGATATCTTTTCTATACTATGTTTTTTTATTTCCTTCTTTTCTTCTTCTATTCGTATCTAGTTATCATTGTTTTTATAGAATCCTTTTTGATAGAATCTTTTTTGATAGAATCCTTTTCTAAGGAAACCCTTATTTGATTCATCCTCACAAAATAGAACTATTTTGGCATTACCTGCAATTGG